>OMNZ01110496.1:33581-45735 GCA_900303255.1 Lesueurigobius sanzi
TTGACAACTTATTACTTTTACTCCACTACATTTGACAAACAAATATAATACTTTTTACTCCACTACATTTGTAAAAAAGCTGTAGTTACTCGTTACTTACGGAGTGCAGACAAGTGGTCGTGTCAGATTATAATTCAATGCCACTAACCATATAATTGTTTGTCCCTCAAGTGTTAACTAATTTAGTATGAATATATCTCTTGTTTTTCTCTTCTTTAGTCATTTATATCTGCACGAGTTGGACCAGAATGAACTGAAGAGGAAAAGACTAAATTACATCTTCAGAAGTATTGCATATTCATGTTTCATGTTTTGGAAGCCGCAAAGTTATTATTCACACACTCATTCTAAATGAAATGTACTTTTTACTTCGAATACTCAAGTACTTTATAAAGCACTTCAGCACTTTCATTGGAGTAATGTAATGAAATGAAGTACTTCGCCCACCACTGCTATTAGTGAATAACCGAATATATCTGTAAAAATAAAATTTCGCTTTGTTTTTTCGGGTTCAAAACACGAAAAACCAGGCTAGGAATTAAGTATTGAAAAATCTCTTAGAACAAATCTTCAAAATATTGTTAAGAATGAGACTGGAAAGTTTGGAGTCTGTAGGTGCTACTGAAGTGGAGCTTGGAGTCATCAAGTTTACTGATTTCCAAAGTTTGATGGAGAAATGTTGAATCAGTGCAATTTTTTACTGCAAAGATGAGGTCCTTTAATAGTGTCCAGGTGGAAGTATTATGTTAATATAGGAAACTGGCCCAAAACCTGAAAATTGAAAAAATTTGCTTTGCCTGCTGCACTGCCCTTAAAATGTGTTCACTATAGAATACTTTTCTGGACTATCAATGACTTCAACTCTCTGTCCGGCTCCTCTTTCCTCTCTCTGTCCCTCTCTCTCTGCCCCTCTCTCTCTGTCTCTCTCTGTCTCTCTCTGTCTGTCTCTGTCTCTCCTCTCTTTCTCTGTCTCTGTCTTTCTCTCTGTCTCTCTCGCTGTCTGTCTGTCTCTCTCTTTGTCTCGCTCTCTGTCTGTCTCTCCTCTCTCTCTCTGTCTCTGTCTTTCTCTCTGTCTCTCTCGCTGTCTGTCTGTCTCTCTCTCTCTTTGTCTCGCTCTCTGTCTCTCTCTCCAGATCTCTCCCTCTCTCTCTCTCATATCTCTCCATATCTCTTCCTCTCCTGTGTCTTACCCGCTCAGACTCAGAGTGGTGAAGATGAGTAATGTGGCCTCCAGCTTAACATCAAGTGAGAATGAAGTGCGGGCCACTGACAGCCATCTATCTCTGCCTCACACTGACCGGACACACACACACACACGCACACACACGCACACACACACACATACACACATACACATACCCAGATCTGTGCTCACAGGACCGACCAGTGGCAGCTAATTGAGTAATCCTTTTAGTGCATTGTAAAAGAGATTGAGCGTGAATAGGGCTCCGGAGCTGAAGAGCAGAATAGCAGACACTCATTACTGGCCTGGAGTGAGGAGATGGGACACCAGGCACAGACTGACAAAGACAGGGAAAATGTGTGTGAAAGAGGCTTTGAGAGATTAAAAATGAGCAATGAAATGTGACTTGAAAGACCGAAATGTGGTAATAATAAAGAATTTTCATCACTGCAGCCAGAAAAATACACTATTGAAAGTTGTTGATGTTATTATCACAGTGGGAGGTTTCTGGCTAACTGAAAGTCAAAATAAACAAAATAAGTTATAAATATTGATAAAGGTGTTTTATAAAATGTGTTTTTGTCATTTGAAAGTACTTTTATTCCATCAAACACCAATTCAGCTCATTTTGATTAATGACATGAACTTTTTAGAGTTTGATTTGTAGTGTGGGAGTGGTGCGTCCCTGTACAGTCAGAAAAAAGTTGATTCAGCTAAACTTTTGCATGGCACAAGCCATTATTTCTATGAACAATTACAATTCTGTGTTCTCCATAGACCGTGAGCAACATTTCCCAACAAATATTGCCCTTTGTTCAGCGCTGATAAAAATGCCTTTCACATTTACAAGTCTAAAATATTCATTAATGGTTAATTTCACTTCATATCTTCTATGGACAGCAGCCTCATCTTTGACAAGGGGAGAGCTTTTAGTGAGGAGGCCCCTGGTGAAATTAGATTGTATTCACTTACTCACATGTGGGCATCCGAATGAGACGTTTGCTCGACCTCCCCGGCATCGCTCCGATAAGGCGGCCGCGCAGCGCTTTGGCCTTTTATTGCTGGCCAGCTACTATTTCTGTAGTACACGCATTTGCATAACCTTGGCAGCTTGAGCACAGAGGGAAATGTATTTTTAATGGGGCTAAATGGGCCTTTAGCGTTGTGACAAGGATGGGAATTGATGCTTATGAATTTAAGGAGCAGTGAAATTAAATATCAGAAATCCCCTATTATTCCTGTCTGGACAAGCATTTATCAAGATGAGATTAGTTACTGCCTCGCCATTTATCTTTATGGAAATCTGTCGTTGCTACAAAATATCTTGTGTGAATGGAGCAGCTCACTGGGCTGGTCCAAAAATCAAACAAGTGCACGTAGCATTTTAGACAAGCCAAATTTTAACTATTACGTTGATACTTACGTTCTACATAGAGTAGGGATGTCAAGATGAACCGGTTTTGCAATTACCGCGGTTATAAAAGCTCACGGTAGGTTCATCGTGAGAATATTAGGACCCAAGGTAAATCGTTTCTCATGAGGCATAGTGAATATGTGTCCAAACAGAGCAAAAATGAAAACAATAAAAGGAAGGGCTGGCTTGGCGCCCGAAACGTCACAAACCGGTGCAAGGAATACAATTTTGGAAGCAAACTAAAGTTGTGCGGATCCGTTTATTGTTTTCATTTTTGCTGTGGCTTTCAGGATCCAGCACTCACTTACTTTAGACCTTTGGATGTGTGCACCTGCTCTACTCCAAACAGAGCAAACTCAACATTTAAAGGAGGAAGCAGGAAGTCAGTAATCCAATGTGCACAGAGTAAATTTTTGCATGACAAATCGATAATCGATACAAAGAAGTTTGTTATGTCACAATAATATACAAATAAAAACCAAAGTGAAACTACAAGCGCACAGAAATTCATATACACATACAGTATATTTTTTTTATTTAATTTTGAATAAGCTGAATAGGTTTTTGACTAAAACAACAACCAAATAAATATGAAAATATACACATAATGCCTTCTTTCTTTTCTTGTGAAAGTTTGGACAGTACTTTTTGTGTTCAAGGTTTTGAGAAATTTTCTGTACCTTCTTCCTTAATTCCGATAATCGTGAATAATCGTAAAATCGCAATATTTTTCTCACAATAATCGTGACTCAAAAATTTTGAATCGTGGCATCCCTAACATAGAGTGACAAGACCCGGGACAGTCCCAGTCCCAACTCCAGAGCCCTATGTCCCATATCCCCATGCGTTCCTCCAAAACCATTTACATGATAACCACAAAGCTACACACTTGGCTTAATAATGAATGTCTTTGAGCCAATGTCATTTACAAAATAGAAACCAATGAAGAACCTCAAGTCTGTCATACTGTATCAGTGCTGAGACATGAACAAACCAACCACAACCAAACCAACAACATGGGTTTCTCTAAGCAGCCTGTTAGATTAGATAGAGTAAATTGAGAGTAGATCTTAGGTTAAATGAAGGAAACAAAGGTAAGAGTGGTCTTGAGATTGAATGGCACACACAGGGGTGGGACCAATATAGGTAGCTCCTCCCCCTAGTTAATATCAGGCCCACCTGGTCGACTCCATCCTCAGTCTGTTGACAAACCTCCTGGGATAGGGAGCGAAATGTTCAGCTCCTCAAGCAGAGTTGCTTTCTCTGTGACATTAACAAACAGTTTTGTCATTTAGCTTGGGGAAACAGGCAAGATCTGGCTCCGTGGCTGGCCCTGCAACAAAATCCTACATTGTGTCCCAGTTTTTTAGTCGGCAAAATCTGGTCACCCTAGTTCTGCAATTACTGGTGCTTCCGAAAGACAAAGTCACGTACTGTAGCTTGTCATGTTACTTATGCTTGAACTACTCTCTACTCTTGTATTTGCATGCTGCCCCCATGTCCGCGCAGGTTTCCTCTGGGCGCTCCGGTTCCTCCTGCCACTAAAAACACCAGGGTCGAGTGTGTCCATGTGATACGCGGTGTAAAAAAAGAAAAAAGCGTCTACTTCCTCCTCCTTTTTCTGTGCATTCGTTGAACAGCACCACCTACGCATCCTCATCTGCCTTTAACACAGTTGTCTCTCTTTGCTTGTCTGTCCGTATTGCCTTTGATATGCGGTGACATGCATACAGGTAGGTGGGAGTATAAAGAGTTCTCCCCTGGCAGTGACTGAGGCCCATTGACCCGGCAAGCTGAGCACTGTGATAAGGCTGTCATTCTGGAGCATAACCATCCTCCCTCCTCCTAATCTGCGGCTCTGTACATGGATGCGTGTGTGCGTAGGTGTGTGTGTGTGCGTGTGTGTGTGTGTGTGTGTGTGTGTGTGTGGGGGAGGTAGGCACAATTGAGCTCACTTTCAAAGCTCCGTATCATTTAAAAAAAATATGTATGACCCACGTGATACCTGTGCTTAGCTCCAAAATACAAGCCCTCTGACATCATGCTAGCAAACCCGTGGGAAAATAACACCTTTCCTTTCATTTCTGAAGATAAATATAGATATCTAATACCTGTGTTTAAATGGATTATTGCATTAGTTCGTCATTTACTCGCAAGTAGCAACAAGTAATGAAACTACAACCTCTTTTTTTATGCTTTCTTTAGGGATTCTCTGGCCTGTTTATTGGGGACGACAGTGCGGGGCGAAGGCGTTCAGCAGATTGTCAGGGTCATGACTCAAACCCAAGATGCTGAGGCTGGAACAGTGGGCCGCCCTACTTTACTTTCAACTACTGATGCTGCGACTCCAGGTACTTCTAATTACAGTGTGTGGCCTTCATCATCACTACGACCTTTACAACTCTGAAACAACTGCTAATGGGCTGCATGCAGCCGAGTCATTTCTGAATGAATCCTGCGCGGGCCGCCTCTCTTCCTCTGCCGTTTTTTTCCCTATTATGGATTAGCAGTGCCTCGTCCAAATCGATCAATAGTTCAAGGAAACATGACGGACAGTGCGTTACTCACAGGGCGACATGTTAAAAACATTACGTGGATGCAAATATTTGGCTGGAGGAAAGCAGGCTTGTTAAAAATGTTTTATTCAGTGTTTACCATTAGCTTGAAGACAAAAACACCTACTGCGATGAACACTTCCTTTAGTGAAGTCTTTTCATCCAATGTGATGTTTTTGAGACGTTGCCTGGGAAATGTCCATCAGTAACTGACTGTCTGACTGCTAATCCACAGCTTTTTATTTATTTGGAAGAGGCACTGCTTATCCTTGATAGGGGAATAACAGGAGAGGCCTCCTGACATTTCAGTCAGAAGTCACGTGTTGCTAGCATGCATATAGCCTATACCAGTGTTTCCCAACCAGGGGTACGGGGACCCTTGGCGGTACGTGAGCGCTTAGAAGGGGGTACTTTCAGATTTCAGATACAAATTAAGATCAAATTGAATTGTATTTTTTATTATTATGTTCAAAGAAAAGCTATTTAAAACATTTAACTGTCAAGAGTGAGAGTTTGAGAATATTTAGTAGCCTTTTTACTGATAAATAGGAGTTTTAGTTATTTACTTTCTAACTAATCATCAAAACCATCAAGGCAGGGGGTACTTGGAGTATAAATAAAAGATCCAAGGGGTACGCAAGGCAAAAAAGGTTGGGAACCACTGGAACAACATATGATTGAAGAACTACAGCCAGTCACATTGCAAAAACTGAAAAGTTAAATGCTACAACTGCAAAGCCAGCTTGTTAGATTTATACTCTTGACTTCATGTAGATACAAAAAATGAGCAAAATATCGACAATGCAAGGCCTGTATTTGTAAATTCCACCTTGATGTCCCCGCAGCCATTTCCGCTCATAACAAAGCGTCGTGAGCGTGTCTGAACAGGTGTTGGCCACTTCCCATTGACTGTGTCACCAACACAATGTTCCATATTTACAATCCGCACATGCCCCAGTTGCTGCACGTTCCCAGGTGTGTCTGCAGCGTGGTGCCTGTGCGAAGGGCCAAATTATGCCCTTCAGATATGACACTTTATGTTGGCATTCATTAAACTAAAGAGCAGTTTGACACAGACAATGACAGGCTTGGAGATATCAAGATGGACACGCGTAAGTCCTCGCTTCTTCTAACAACCATTTCTAGTCCAAATGTTGCTTATTTCCCAGAATTACAGTGTGTTTTGTAACTCCTAAGCAGTTATTAAAAAAAACTGTAGTTTGCCCAGTGAAGGTGCCAAACGGCAGGAGTTCACATAAAACCACTAAACATAATATTTTTCTAAACGCTGTCATCTTTTTACTTATTTTAATGGCTGTTTCAGCAAAGTCTAACTAAATAAAGTTTAAAAATGTAATAATACGTTTTGTTTTATTTTATTTGATGCCAGTAGCCAGATGCCAACGAATCTGCTTCATTATACAGTATATCCGGATAAGCTTTCACACAAAAAATCCACATGACTCCTGTATCCTAAAATGATCTCATGAATATTTCTGAAACTACATTCCTGTGTCCTCCACCTGTAGTAAGTTTTGCAGAGACAGACTTAGCGCCCTCTGACTTATTTATTCATCCATGCTTGGGGCCGACAAAAGCCCAACACATCGGCTGGAGGTGCTGTGTCCGGCCTATTTTCAGTTTTCTCACACCCCTCAAACCACGACGCCAAGTTCAATCAACGCGCATTAGCCAACCTGTTCCCCACAGTAACCTCTTGTCAGACCTGTGAGATTGTGGCTGCCTTACCTCCGCGCCCGCGTCCCGTCAACCAGCAGTCATCCCGTTGTATTCCCAGGCTGCAGAGATCACAGTGGACTGGCCGGCGCACAATGTAGAGCAGTTTAAACAGTATAAAGTTCCACCTCGCTGCTCTCTCCCTCCCGATCCAGCCTTGTCAGTCCGCCCCGTCGCCCATAGTAAACTGCCACATTCCTCGACATGCGAGCTCTTCCTCTCCCCGCACTGTCCCTCCCACCTAGCTATCCTCCTCTTGCTTCCATGTGCATTTTTCCTCTTTTTTTAAAACAACTTTTCACCTCATTTCTCTTTGTGTTTATTTGGCAGCGTTCCTGGCCGCCCCACCATCGGTCTGACGTTACTCGTATGTGCCTCTGCATGTCCACATACAGTGACTTCCAATTAATGGTTGGGGCGGTTCTGTGGCTGTGGCCTTTCCATCCAGAATAATCCACTTCTAATAACATGTCTTATAGGGTACATCATGTAGTGCAGAGGCAGGAACAATAGAATGAGTCATTTTCATCAAAACGAGTTGTACAAGAGGGTGTACTGATTAAGCACGGAGAAATAAAACCCATTCGTTGCTTTTGGAATTTGGATTACATTTGTTTGTTGATGGGGAGAAAGCAGATTTTAAATAGAGAATGATCCACTTGGAAACTGCTATGTGTTACTTGTGAGCTTAAAAATATACATAATTATGGTAGTCCAGATCTGTGTTTCCCAACCTTTTTTAGCCATGGCACGCTTTTCACAAAATAAAAATCACAAAGGCCCCCCACTAAAGAAAAATGTTACAAAAAAGTATATTTTTTGAAATATAACGTACATATAGTCAAAATGTATCGAATCGAGAATCGCGAAGACAATCACAAAGATGATATCACAATAATCTTACATCAATAACCCAAGAGTCTCATTGGCAGCAGGACTGTGGGCTGCTTTGTTTTTTCCCCCGCAACACCATGAAGTGGTAGAGCGTGTTGTTCTACCTGACCACTACACGGCGATCAGGTAACATTTCTACGGCACCCTTGATGATCTCCTGGCGCCCCGGTTGGGAAACACTGGTCTAGATGTAGGGGATATAAATGCAGATGTGTTCTGTGTTGTTACCTTAGGCCTATGGTTTACTTTTATGCCTCAAACATATTTTAATAATGATTGACAACTTTGAGGTAAAAGAAAAAAGCAGTACGCAATTCAATTGTATTTAAATATCAGTTGATCAAGGAAAGAGAGGCTCCATGTGTCAATGTCTACTCAAATATGTATTATATGTTATAAATGAGAAACAATGGTACTGTGGTGCTCCTCCTCAGGCCCATAGCTGCTGCCTGTCATATGTGATACCCCACAGGAATGAGCACTGATTGGAAGCTATACATTTGGACTATAGCATAGATCTACATCTGCACAAAGTGAAAGAATCCGATGGCTTTGTTTTTGGTTGTTTTACTTATCTAACGCAAGAGCTGTATGAATGAATGACTAGGCTGCAAATTACAGGCCATCCTTTAGACAGGCTCATACTCCCGCCTCTTTCCTTTTCTCTCTCTCCTCACATTGTATGCCTTTCCGAACTCCATGATTTGCACTTTTATCTTCTACTTTCCAGTCTCTTCTTCAATCCTATGTGGCTTTAAAGTCCTAACGACGGCTGCATGACAATTAGAGAGTGACAATATGCTTTGTCTTTTTCACGCCCGATAATATGGAAGCTTGAATTTAGCGCATGAGTCCTTGGTGTTTAGAGATAAAGACAGTTGTGGACAGCTTTTGGTGTTCAAACTGTTTTAAATGTGTCCCATAATGATATTCAGTCTTTTATTCTGGAAAATGATGTGTAATCAGCAGTTTTACACTGTTCATCTGCGTCAGTCAGGCCACTGAACCCGTAATCTTAACTGAACCATGGTGCATTTCAACAATGTGTTTTAGTGTGCAAAGTGTCGGTTTTGAAAAATGTCTACACACATTTCAGAAGTATTACGCAAACCCTAATCAGACTTTGAAGTTTCATCTCAAGGTGAAAAATTTAAATATTAATGATAATGGTGGTGCAGCGGTAAACAGGTTCTGGGTTTGATCCTGGAGCATATGGGGCATTTCTGTGGTTTCCTCTGGGTGCTCCGATTTCCCATACCACTAAAAACATGTAGAATAGGTCTGAATGAATGAGAGTGAGGTGGTGAATGGTTGGTGGTGGTCGGAAGGGCCTATTATTGTTATTATACATTTGTTTTGCATTTTACAAGAAGCAGAGCCCGTATTCACAGACAATTAGAACTTAAGAACAACAACAAAAACTACAATGAATACAGAGCTCCCTTGAAAAACACGATTTACTGCCATAAAGACAATCATTCACGTAGACACAGAAAAGCAATTAAATGCATTATAATTGTAGGATCAATCCCAATAAACAAATAGGTTGATGAATTAACAAAACAAGGCTTCATAAAAATAAAAATGTGGTCTCCTGATCAGTGGCTGCTATATCAGAGCCTGTCTCAAAGTCTACAGCTGAGTTGATCATTGTACCAGACACTAATAACCAGAGTCATAAAGGGGATCATTATATAACACTCCAATATTTGGTCAGATTATCTCAAATTTCCAGTGATAATCTTTGATCTATTGACTTAATTTTGTCTCCAGTATTGGGTCGCCAAGTCGGCCTGATGTGAACAGGCAATCTTGAATGTGAAAGCACCCTCTTTGTTCTCTGTAAGACTTTTTTTTTTTTTGTTAAATATAGTTTAATGTTGCTCTATGGGATTATGAGCATATAATTCACGACAAATAAATAGTAAACATCACTTTTCCACCTACATGAGGCACTCAAAGCGCTTTACATCAAGGAACCACTCACCCATTCACACTCACATTCATACACCAGTGTACACAGACACTCGAGGTAATGTGGGTGAAGTGTCTTCCCCAAGGACACGTCTGAAAGTAAGTAAGCAAGTAAATTGTATTCATCTAGCATCTTTCACAGACAAAAGCCACAAAGTTCACAACACGGCTTAAAATACAAAAATACAAAAGAACACAGACAAACCGCAAACCTCCTGGTTATTAGACGACCCCCTCTACTATCTGAGCCCCTGTCGCCGACTGCCATATTCTGTGTGATCTGCGCTTTCGTCTGCATATACTCTCAAGAGTCAGCTATAAAGGAGAAAGCATGTTGTGCCTATGAGCTGCATTCCCTCCACACTATGCACACTGTATTAACGCGCCATCAGCAGCCAGGCAACGAACTCGCTGTGTAAGTGCCGCCATGTAAACATCTATATCTCGTATGTGTTTCCTTGTTCTTACTTAACAAATGAAGCTATAATTACACAAAGCGGTAAAGAGAGCGGTTACTGTGTGGTTTCTGGTTTGGTGATTTCGTATTCGAATGGTCCACAGCGGCAGATTGGAAATGGCTGAGGCAAATGATTGGCTCTCACGTCAGATGTGCTCTTCCAGAACACGCCTCTCTGTTCTTGGCCGTCGCCCGTGCTGCTTATCTTGGTCCACCCTGCAGACGCACGCGCTCACATAAAGACGTGGAGGGGGATCAATACCGCCAGGAATGAAAGGAGTCAGCATAATAATGTTGACCAGCTGGCTCCCGCGACTGACCCCTCGTAGGCAATGTCAAGTGACCAGAGCTGGACACGGCAAAAAATAAATAAACACGCAGAGGCAAACCGCAAGGCTGGCCATGACACCGGAGAATGAGCGCACCCCCACAGCCACTCATGTGAAATCTGGATTGGGTCATTGTTGTTATTGAACCCTTTAACTCTTTCCTTTTAAACTGTGGCTTTCTTCTTCAGTCTTCAATTATTATGTTAATCCGTTGCTTATTTTTGACCCCCAGTGATCTCACTGGTTGCCTTTTGTGAGTATTGGAACAAATAACAACTAACTGTGTGTCGTTCTGAGATATGAGTGCTTTGTGGTTGAGCAGGCAGAGTATTTACCCATGAACTCAAACATGACATCACCCAGTGCAGGTTATTTTTTAATTAACCTTCCTTTATTTTGTGACATATCTGTGCCACACGCCGTTACACATATGCAACGGGGAATTCAATCTCATAAAAAGATGTCTATGATGTTAGCCCAGCACGCTCCCAAAGCATGCATCTTAGAATCCAATTTCCTATGTAAGCATACGTTCTATTTGCACATATGCCTTTTTGGACTGGCTGGTCATTGAATGCTGGAGGTAAATCCACTCAGAATCCATATAATACTGGAGATCACGCATGCTGTCA
Organism: Lesueurigobius sanzi; assembly: GCA_900303255.1. Classification (NCBI taxonomy): domain Eukaryota; kingdom Metazoa; phylum Chordata; class Actinopteri; order Gobiiformes; family Gobiidae; genus Lesueurigobius; species Lesueurigobius sanzi. The sequence continues at coordinate 44,757 of OMNZ01110496.1, forward strand.
GTCACAATTCTATAAGCTATAATAAATATTGTAGCTTCATGAAGGACAAGCAGTTTGTGCAACTCCGACTTTCAATTTGACACAGCCCAATAACATCCAGTGAATACTAATGATGGCTATATGACTCTGTGTGCTGTGTATGGTTTGCATTGGTCAAAAGTGCTCCAATGCTCTATGAAGGCTCTGTAGGGTTAATGGCGGAATAGAAAGATGACGGATCATGATGTATGTTTAGGTGACATAATCTTACGCCATATGCAAGATCCCAATCGGCTCAATTCAATTAGCATTATTTAATTTACTACATGTAAAGCACATCCACAGTAACAAAGGAGCCACTCTCAAACTATATGTGCAAACTCAGCTTCCCAGCCAGGTAGCTGACACTGTCCTTCAGTCAGTGGGGCCTGGCGAGGTTAGAGATTATGGAGAGACTGATGCTAAGAAAGGTCTATTTTTGTAGTGGTGGCAGTAACAACACTTGACAGTAATCCTAGATAGCTTCGTTACTGTCGATGAGGCTGAAATAACAGCAATTATCACATTGTCAAAAACATCAACTTGTCTTTTAGATCCAATTCCAGTTAAACTTCTCAAAGAAATTCTCCCCATAATCATAGATTACATTATAAATGTAATTAACACATCTTTGGAAAATGGTTATGTGCCACAATCCTTTAAACACTCTGAAAAACACACTGAAAAAACCCAATCTGGACCCAGATGTGATAGCTAATTACAGACCTATATCTAATCTGCCCTTTATTTCAAAAGTCCTTGAAAAAGTAGTTGTTAAACAGCTTTGTCGCCACCTACAGGACAACAGCTTATTTGAAAAGTTCCAGTCTGGATACAGAGCTTATAATGTTCTCATCTCAGAACTGGAGACTAAACATAATGCTAAACTCCACTCATAATGAAGACAGGAAACGTCGTAGAGTCGTGAACTTTACTTGACCCATATTCCACATGACATGGA
>OMNZ01110497.1:0-25479 GCA_900303255.1 Lesueurigobius sanzi
ACAACGACCACATCACTGCAGACTTGAGGCAAGGACACTTCACTGACCTGGTGGAGTCAGTGGAGTGTTGGAGTGTCCTTTGACATAAAATGACGAAAAACTTCCAATACATTTCTTTCTCATATTTATGTCTGTAGTATACAGCAAAACTTTCATATTCAAATCACTCAATTTCAAATTTTCCCTCTTCACCAGCAGTGCCTTAAGCATTAGGTTTAGCATTATTTATTGTGTAGGTTCCCAGTCATACAGGAGTTGTACATCGCAGGCAAAGATTCTTCAGTATTCATCTGTACTCTGTAGTTCAAGTGGAGGGCGTTTCGTCCTTCATCCAAAGAACTTCGTCAGCACTGAGCAGAAGCAGAATTGACACATTTGTGGGTCTTTTATGAAGAACCAGTAGGCGGAGTTAACCTCTAAGTCCCACCTCTCTTGGTTGTAAAGGTTGGAGAAAAACATCTTGACCTATTCACACCTAATTGGCGGCACGGTGGCGCAGCGGTTAGCGCTCGTGCTTCACAGTAACAAGGTCCCGGGTTCGATCCCCGGGCCAGACGGGGCCTTTCTGTGTGGAGTTTGCATGTTCTCCCCGTGTCTGCGTAGGTTTCCTCCGGGTGCTCCGGTTTCCCCTACCACCAAAAACATGCACAATAGGCCAGAATGAATGAATGAGAGTGAGAGAGTGAATGGTTGGTGGTGGTGGAGGGGCCGATGGCGCAGAATGGCAGTCTCGCTTCCATCACCACTGAGTATGGAGTGAATGAATAATGTGTACAGTGCGGCGCTTTGAGAAACTTGGTAATCAGGCTTGAAAAGCGCAATACAAGTTTAAGCCATTATAATTACTGCATATTGTCTTACCCTGGGCTTTGTTTAAGGTTGTTCACACCTTTTTATGGCCCTGCTCTGGCCTCTGCCCCAACCTCAGTAGCATGACATAGAGAGATGGTTTCTGTCTAAGGATGTTGTTGTAAATCGGTGCTAAATTAACCAAAGTCCTCCATTCCGGTTCATGGATGGATTCTCTTTTTTAACAAATATGGCTTATTTTACTGCGCTGAAACCATCTATTTTCTTTAGCTAAAATCTTAACTTCACTGTCCTCAAATGAGTGATTGGTGGCTTTGAGATGGAGATGCACAGCCGACTGTGGGCCAGAGAAAGCTCTAATGGCCCTCTAGGTGTGCACAGAATTAAACAAAGCCCAGGGTAAGTCAATAGGAAGGTAACAAGCAGTAATTAGGTGTGAATAGGTCAAGATGTTTTTCTCCAACCTTTACAACCACGAGAGGTGGGACTAACTCCACCTACTGGTTCTTCATAAAAGACCGATGAGCGTGCCCAGTACAGATGAAGACTGAAGAATCTTTGCCTACATTATTTACTGTGTTAATAAATATCAAAGGTCGTCAGTTCGATCCCAGCTACTGTCGTTTTCCTTTTATAGGCCATTATAAAAGGAAACCTATTTAAATGAGATTTAAATAGGTTAGGTCCTCACCAAAATCCATAGTTTGATTACTCAGTCCAAAAATAGTATTTTTTCTGTGTCTAGTGGGTCAATAGGAGCATCATGTGTTGCATTGCTGTCAACAGTTGATCCAAAATGTCACGCTGTGCACCTTTTAAATGCTGGACAAAAGTTTGTTACACATAACCAGAGTTTATGTTCGACATAACCTTTTGTTAATCTAGTTATGACATACAAATGATTATAAATACAATGGAAATGTACGAGCTAACATCCTTTTTCTAGTCTTTCTCTCATAAATCTACTATCTGCTGGAGCTATTTACATATGGCTACCACGATCCTTGACCAAGTTCAAGTTTTCTATAAACGCCGCCGGCAACAATCGTGATTCATATGTAAAACTTCTATTCAACAAACTTTTCATTCTTCACAAACCACACGCTTATTTTCACCTCTTTTCAAACCTGTGGAGACACCATTAGCACCTGATTTACAGAACACAATATGAAATGTGTGACAGGTGATTTAACGAAGGCGCCGCTAAAGACCTAAAGCAGCGATCAAGAAGGGATAGAGCGTGTAGATGGAGTGGGAGTCGCAATCTGCTTAAAAACCAACCCATTCTTCCAAACCAGATTGTGTTTAATGAACAAAAATGCAGAAGAATGCGGCGGAGTCATGAGGCAGGAGCGCGGACCATATGCTGCGAGAAATCACACTTGGCTGGACTTTGACTGCAACAATCTGGAGACCTGTGGGCAGAGGAGGAGACACAGCTAAAGTTTGGCTCAAAGATGTGAGCAATTATATTTAAAGAAAAAAAACATATGGTATTGTATCAGGAAAAAACAGTCGCTGTGAGCGGAGGGAGTCAGCCCCATTTTATGGAATGTTATTGTTGTTGATCAGTGTTTTTTTTTTTGATTCTTCAATTCACGCCGACTTCACTGTATTTTATAGATTGCGTTCACGTAATAGAATTCCATTTGAGTTGGAGCAGGTGCCAATACTCTAAAACTCTATGGCAGAGGAGCAGTTTTTGAAAGAAATGTCAAGAAGAAATTGACAATTGTTGTACTTGATCATTGTTGATAGCGATTGGAGTCACAAACCTGCCGTATTATTCTTATGGCTGAAAGTGCTTTCGACTGGCCAACATCACACACATATTTTGAATATTGTCTCCACTTTTGGACACATTGTGAGAAAGTAATTAGACCTTAGTTCATATGTGCCGACAGAGAAGACTTTGTGACAGTTTTTGGTTCATCATTCAATTTTGAACTATACATGGGTTTCAGTCACATGACCTCAGTGGTCAGGGCAGCCATTTTGTTGCCCGCTGGCTAGTGCAAGAGTGTATTAGTCTATGTGTCTCTATGTCTATCTATGGTCTGCACTGACTGAATCCAAGAAAAAAAAAACACAGAGAAAGGTTGTCTGTACCTCTTCGATGTGTTCATTTAGTCTCAGGAGTGGAAATAGATCTTTGACCTGTGTGGGAGCCTCCTGCTCTATCCTGGCTGCTGCCACTAACTGCTCTTTACCTTGTAACCATAGCAACGCGCTGTTTGTTTATGTAGACAGGTACTCTCTTCGTTAAGATAATGTAAGAATAATACTTCAAATTTACTAAGCATTCATCAATCAATTGACCTTTATTTTCATCCTGAGTGAGTTTTGATACTGTATTACTAATTATTGTATTGTGGCATAATTCCACTTCGGGCAACAGCTATGCGTGACATCACTGGAAACCCATGTATAGGCTCATTAGAATGTTGTGATCTCACGTGAACACAACCTGTTGTGAATTTAGATGAAGCCAGGTAAAATAGTGATTGTTTTTCAGCAAATCTTTGTGATTTTTGATGGATTAATGTCACAGGATGATAAATGTGTATTGACAAAATCATACCAAATATTAAAACGTTAGCCAGAAGAAAGACGTTTGAATTAAACATTCTGAAAACCACGAGTACCAATAAAAAGGGCTCTAAATCTCACTATATTTAAACCACGTCTGTAGCAGGAACTAGGACTGAACCAGGTTTTTCTAAACATTACCCGCCAATACACTTCAAGAAGCTTTTAACAAACAAATGCTGGATTGAGGAAAGGTAGCACGGTTTTGCATCTACAATTGTGGCCAAATGTGTACATACCCTTTTAAGTTTACATACAGTACCCTAATTTTAATCTTTTGGCCATTTTTCATAGAATATGAACGATAAGACAAACATCTTTTTTTCCACTCATAATGGTTGTGCGAAGCCATTTATTGCCAAAGAACTGAGTTTACTCTTTTGAAATCATAATGAAACAGAAACTACTCAAATGTCCCTGATCTAACGTTCACATGACCTTCAGCAACTGCCAGGAAAATTGTTCAGGAGCAAAGAAAAACTCACTTCAGCTGAAATACAGGACTCTCTGACAAAATCGGACTCGGTTCTAGTTGAAAAACGTAAGCAAACAGGTTTTTTGACAATAAATGGCTTCACACAAACACTAACCATGAGTGAAATAAAGGTTTTTGTGTTATCATTAATATTCTATGAAATGTGTAAGACAGAATGTAAACTTTTGTCCACAACTGTTTATTGAGAGAAGAGACAGATCAGACCTTACACACTAACATTTACACATTGCAAAATATACTCCATCACCCTTAACAAGAAAACATAAACTAAAATGCACAAAACTAAAGAATAAATAAAGCTTTAAAATGTTTCCATTACAGTAATAATAATAATAATAGCAATAAAGATGTCTTCTGTACAGTGGATAAACGATTTATCTAGTAGTCAAATAGAACAAAATATACATAGAGATTTAAAAAAAAATCATAAGAAAGAAGAAAAAAACACTCCTTGAGAACTACTCCATTGTATTCTCTGACAAAGAAAGTTAAACCTCTGGACATTAGCAGTAAAATAAAGTGAGATGCTCGAGAGCGGTTTGACTGTGATCCACGGAGGACTCTGTCTATTTTTACTGGCGCTGGTGAAGTGGGACCTGAGAATGAGTGATATCTGAACGACGGCGCCGAGTGAGAAACTGTACGTTTAATTAAATCCTCTGAAACGACAACTGTAAAATAAACACGCAGAATGTCACAGTTATTCTGGACCTGCTGGGATTATCACACTCTCATCTTTCATTATTATCTTAAAGCATTACTGCGACTGTGGGGACATGCGCTCGTCTTCAGGAACTTTCTACCATTCCTTTATTTTAGGTTAATTTAGATACAGTATGTTAATGTTAAGCCTCATATAGCACTACTTCACCTACACTGACTGCATGTACGAATATATGATGGTTAGAGCTGCACAATTAATCTATGAAATCAATATTTTAAATACTGCAATAACCTAACCCCACAGGCTGAGGTCTTTTTTATGCCTTGTGTCTCCAGTGTTTCATGAAGGTGAAATATAATAAATAGTAGGGCAGAGGCGAGACACTTTTGTTGCGATACAATACGTACAGTATCATGGTTCTTGGGGGCATACTTTACTGTGCATTTTGAACAGGAAAGTATTTTGCAAATAGTTTGTAGAGCAGCCGTCACTGCTGTGTAAACACTATCAAGGTACACACATTTAGGAGCTACATTTAGTAGCTCCTAAATCTGTGAAAAAAAGCAAACATTTGGTCATTTCAAAGCTACATATATTGTCAAATTATTATTATTTTTTAATTTGACCTTTATTTAACCAGGAAAGTTCCACTATGTATCGTATCGTGGACCCTGTATCAGGATACGTATCGTATCGTGAAGTTGTTGGCAATACCCAACCCTAGTCCATTGTAGATTTCGAGGTGTGTTCAGGATTAGTATCCATTTGGAGAAGCCATCCACTTTTTCACAGATGGTGTTACGTTTTCTCACAGAATGAATGTATTGAATTCATTCTTCCTCTAACATGTGAGATGTTAGAGGAAGGCAAAACAAGCCCAAAGCATGATGGATCCAGCCCCATGCTTAACAGTTGTTAATTGATGTGATGTTCTTTTCATGAAAGCTGGTGCCCTTTCTGCCGCAAACGTACCTTTTCTCTTTATAGCCACAAAGTTCCATTTCGACCTCTGTTTTTTTGTTTCCAAAATGCATCAGGCTTATCTAAATGTTACTAAAGTTCCGGATGCCACAGTAGAACGTTTTTGATCTTCCCCTTGCTTCTTTATTCACTATGATAGGCATTTTCATTTGGGCTGTCCAAACTTTCGCACCCCACTGTATTTGTCAAGGCTTTATACATTATTTCGTCTTTTTTTTTACACATAAAAGGGTTTTATTATATGAAAACAATTTCAAATCACCCCCCTCCAATGTATAAAAGTATGTTAATATTCAGCAAATCTTTTAAATCAGTATCTCTAAATTTTAATTTCTTTCCCTCTTCCTGAATGATCATGTCAGAGTCATACGACAATACATTTTCAGTCACACACCAAAGAGTAAAGTATAAAGCCTTACAACTTTAAGGCTCAGACCAAAAACGGAGAAAACACAATGCAAATAAAACATCTGCTTTGAGAGAATGGATGAAAGTAATTGGGAGCTGTTTCTTTGGGGTCTTTGGGGAGTTTTGATATTGTGTGGCTGTGTAAAGTAAACACTGGTAGCAGCTTGTTTTGTTCCACCTTCTGTCAAAAAACCTTCTTTACTCATTTGCCTCCAGCGCCTCGTCTTCAGGGAGCAACAGCCTATTTTGCTTTATCTATAACGTTATTTGAAGTTTTGACTCTGTGATGCATCTGTGCGATTTTGAACTTTGCTGTGAAAAGTGATGAGAAGTGTTTTTATTATCAGTTCAATATTAGCTTTTAGCAAGATCAGACGTTTGTGTTTGACAGTGATTCTTTTTGTACAGACACATGGCCAAGGTCTGTCTGAAAGCTACAGATTGCCTAGAAGCAGATTCTATAATGAGGAAAAGTTTTAGCTCTAATGTAATGTTTAATTGGATAGCGCTGTGGATTCACACCAAATGAAGCCTCATTATGTATCGGCTTTAGCACCACCAGGAACAGGGTTGTTGTTTGTCTGTTTATTTGAGCAGTTTACATTCTTTTTTCCTTTTTTTCCACCAAAATGTACAATTATTCATTACTGTAAGTTCAAAGGGAGTAGGCTGAAGCGAGAAAGCTTGTATGCGCCTACCCCATGATCAAAGTTAATAGCATTTGCATTTCATAATCATACAGTCTATTCTTCTTTTCTTAATCATATTATACTTAACACTGTCTTTTTATTGTAACTGTCATTGTCATAATTATACTGTATAGAGTATTTTAAAGGCACATTAAATATGCCTATTATATTCTATAATCTTGTTACTTCCCCTTTGTCATTACCGTTTCTACTACAATGTTTTATTATTTATTTTTAGGATTGTTATATATATATATATGTATAGAGTATATAAGCCCTATATAGTGCGGTGCATTTAAAATGGGGCAGAGTGTTCGTGGGCCAGTTGTGAGTGGGCAGTAGCCCCCACCCAGCCTCCCTAACCAACGGGCGTGTGGGCGATGTTTTCATGCTACGCTGTGTGATGCGTTAAAAAGGTTTGATGATCCCGTTTGGAGGGAGTGGACTCCTCAGCCAAATCATGTCTCGCCTGCCCTTATTTACTTTTGCTTAGTTTGAGCAGCGATAGCAATGACAACTGAAACAAGCAGCAACAACTTAGGCAAAAATGATTCATCTTTACTCTGTAGCAACAACGGCCAGATTCATTTTCTTACTTTCTCACAATTGACAACTTTCATTCTTTACAGTTGAAGTCTTATCATCTTCATCACAACCTGTGATGTACATTAAATACATTCCTCTGCTCTGTACTTCAATAATACAACTTCCTTGAAAGTTTTTTTGAAATGATGAATGGATGAACATTGCTTGAGATGTTCTCCTAGCCCATTCCTAAGTCCGACAGAGACGCACACATTTTTCCTAGTGGTCCTTACAGCTGGCACAACAAGTTGACCACATCCTCTCAGTCTGTACCCACTTCTCTTTTTGTAAAGAGGTTTTGAATATTGGCCGGTAGTATTCCCTTGTTTGTTTTGGGTGTGTCCTAAAGCTGGTCTAAATCATGATTAATCGACCTGAATGTGCCTTGAATTTCAAGCCGGACTAAAACATAAAGGATAATTAAATTAGCTCTGGGATAGAGCGATGGAGAGAGCATTTACCCCAGAACTAAAAGAACTGGAGCCTTACTCAGCCCTAGTCGGTCCTCAATCAGAAATCAGAACATGTTCAATCATGAAACATAGCTATTTTATTTGAGGGGTAGCCACTTCTGATGTGAACAGCTGCCCAGAGGCGTAGGAGGATCAGGGAAGGCTTGATTGAAAGCTTGAAACCTCTAGTTTCAACAGACAGACTTTGCATTCCAAAGTCACTGTATGTGCAAAAGTGAACAATGTTGTAGACAGCCGCCACGTTTGCCTATGCCCAGGGCCACAGTGTAAATACTTTGTGTTGCAATTATTGTGAGAATAAATATTAGAATTTTAATATTGATAACTGCATTAAAATCAAGGAATCATTTTCACTCTATTATTACACAAGTTTTCTACTTGTTTTGTGAAATATTATTTTCATTCATTATTATAAACCAGGGATCTCCAACCAGCAGCTCAGGAGCTACCGGTAGCTCGCCAAAGCTTTTTACATTTTCATGAGTCAAATGTCAGATGCATTTTTTTGTTCTGAACAAAACATCTCCAAATATTTAGGGAAGTACTGTATATAGCAAAATATAAAGCGGAAGCTGCATTAACTTTCTTTTATTGTGTTGAATTATCATCCTGGCACTTCTAGGGGCCTAGTTACACGTGTTTCTTTGAAGCACAAGTACAGTAGCTCACTGCCATTTTTGTTATGCGAAAGTAGCTCACAAGGTAGAAAAGGTTGGAGGAACATTATATTTTTCGAGAATGCATTTCAGAAGAGCTGCCAGAGGTCAAGTGTATCCTTATTACAACCAGATTTCAATTCGATTGCAATTGATCTAGTAGCTCTCTGGACTTCACAAACTGTAAACCTGCGGAGATAGTTTTTATATCTGAATGATGTTCTTGTTAGTGACACTTCAGTGGCACATAATTAGGGCTGGGTACCTTTCATGGTTTTTCGATACTAGTACTTTAACGATACTTGGTTTACGATACCGATACCTGAACGATACCTTTTTCGATACCTGTACTAAATTATTGGTCATCTACACAAAAAAGTAAATATCTAGAAGGTTAAATGACCCAAATTCATCTTATTTATCTAAATCTGAGCTGTTTTAGTGGCTCATTTGACCTGATTCTAACCACTTGTTTTGACTTGCTTCAATAGATTTCTACTTAGTTCCTTTTTTATTTAAATTCATTTACCAATGGGGTAAGAAAATTGGTCTTTGGGCAGTTTTATTTCCCTAATTCAAGTGAGATTACCTTAGTTAATCTAGATGACAGTAGTAAATGTGCCTAATCTAGTCAAAACTGCTCTAAACAAGACTAATATTCTCAAATCGAGTCATTTATCCTCGTGCTTGTAGAACCATATAACAGAACAATAATGATCATTTATTCTATAAAATACTGTTTCTTTTAGTGTTTTTATCATTTATTTGAGCTGAAACACCTTAGCCCTTTCTTTACTGCAGTCTCAGAGCCACCAGGAAGAGACATTTGCTTTCTAACGATAAATATTTTTTCGGTACCAGTTTTCGGTACCAATTTATTTTTCGATACCGGTAGTACCTTCATTATTTTTTCGATACTGTACTGGTATCGTTTAACGGTACCCAGCCCTACACATAATAATTAACTTCTAATATAGCCACACTGAACGTAGCAATCCCAAACCCTCAGTCTGACAGTAACCAAAGCAGTATTTAAACCGTTTTTGAGCCCGGCTGTGTGATCACTTGTAAATACTGGCGCTTGTTGTGTGTTAAGTTAAACCCAGAGTCATGTTTACACACAAACAGGGGAGCGCTGCATGTGGCGCTGGAGTCCGACTCGGGCATCAATAATTCAGAGAGCGTTCAGGACCAGGGGCGCGCGGATCTCCTTACACAGGAAGTCTCCGCAAACACTCCGGACGTTTACTACTGCGGTCACTTAACATAGAGCGAGCATTACCGCCATCGATCGTCACGAAAGCCCCGACAAATTCAGCTAAACCGTAATTAGCCCGAGGACCGTGACCCGACGTGGGATTGGGGCGGATTAGAGACCGAGGAGGGCAATCCCAATCCAACTGTCCCCTCCTCACTGTAACTACTGTACGCCAATATACGGTTTCATGGGGGGTGGGGAACAGCTTGGGCGCAGGAAGGGGTTGAAATTGAAAACTTGGAGGGCTATATGCATTTCAGATGAAAATTTCAATAGGTAGCGTTCACGTGACATTGCAGTATTCTGAAGAGCCTGTATTTAAAATCGAGGTGGAGGGCAGCTGAATATTGTACGCAAATGTGTCAAAATGGAGATTTTATTGCTAGTTTCTCTGTAGTTTCCTTCTCTCTCTTCTGAAATGCGTGTGATTATGAAATTTCAATCTTCTCTCAAATTTGATATAAATAAATATATATTAATAAATATGTATGTATCACAGCACAAATGACAAGAAAATTCATTCAAAAAAAATCATTAGATATAACTTTATTTTAGTATTGTGGCAGAGGAGCAAGTAAAAGATAAACTTGGTATGAGATTAAAAAATATATATACAATAATCCTTACTTTAAGGTGCATTGTGGAACTTTTGAATGTGAAAACACACAACCCAAAACAAAACTTGATATTAGTGCGTATTTGACCTCAGTGCCCCAGTGGCTGTGTGGGTGGTTACTGGTTATCATGGCGTCTTTACTTTTCATCACAGCGGCCTTTATGACGCTCCAGGATACATTTTTTAGCGTTTGATTCTGGTAGGTTTTCTCTGCTGACAGAACCATCTCCATGGCAACGCAGTGAGAACCGACCAGTCATCCTAAAAGTGTTTAGTCCTGGAGCGTCATAAAGGCTGCTGTGATGAAAGTAAAGGCCCCGTGCTCACCACTCGTTCAGTCACTGGGTCATGAAAAGGTCAAATATATAATCATATGAAGGGTTTCTTTCTGCACTAAAAGTACCACACAAAGCACCTTTAATATGTTCTGCTTAAACACAAGGGTGACCGCCCGATCAAACCCATGTGAAATCTGATTTTGTCCATAAGTCTCTCCTCCCACAGTTAAAGAAGGCAGGAAGTGGACTGGAGTCAGTGACCAATCTGAGCCAGAACGACCTTGAGGATTAACTCCACTGTCCCTGCAGGCAACCCTCCCAGACATGGAGAGATATACATTTTAAAATGTACAACAATAATGTTTGCACTTGTGAACCTGACCCCAATATAAGACCTATTGTACCATGCACTCTGATTTGATTAGACTTGGCCAGAGCCAAATTATTATGTGGAAAGGCTCCGGTTTAAATTGTTTGGGACGAGGTCAGACTTTTAAGATATTTGCTGCTGATTGGATCAAGCTGCTAATGGGATGAAGCTGTGATTGGCTAAACTTTGCAATTGATAAAACCTTGTTTTAGCCAATCAGCCCTTGTTTTAGCCAATCACAGCTTAATACGTAGCGAAATAACAAAGTACGTAATTAAATATTTAGTTTCTATAATGTTTCTTGTGTCTGTAAGTCTGTTTTTCCGTTGTTCCGTGTTGTTTATTAGTATTGATAAAAGTGCTCTTGTGGCTGTATGTAAAACCCTCCCACACACGTGAGTGGTTTAATTACCTCATGAGAACAATGGGCTGTGGGCTTTTACCTCTGACTTTCACACTTTGAAAACGGGGTAATTCAGGGAAACAAATGCTGCTAAAATGATTTGGCCCAGCTCTAGCCCCGCGCTAACTGAGCCAGTGAGCTGATTGGTCAGAACTGATCACATGGTATGGGAGCAGATGTGTGCAAGCTCACACAGGGGTTCCCAACCTGGGGTAACACAGGGGGGCTTTGTCTGGTCAGAGGGATTCAGGTCATAAGAATACATTTAAATAAATGACCACACGTGACTAAGAAAGGACCTCATGTGCAGAAATACTCCAAATTCACTCTTTTAGGTTGAGAACCACTGCTCTGACGGAGGAATGTTCCACCGGCTGCAAACAAGCAACGAAACAAAAGATTGACATTGAGCACCATTAAAATGAACAGCAGCTGTGTTGTCAGTCTCCTTCCTCTCATGTGATAGTTCCATGTCGTGAACCTGCGTGTATTTGCAGTCGAAAAGCATGGGCTCAGAATGAAGCTGTGCAATTAATTGAAATTTGATCATGATTTTGATTGTGCCATTTTTGTAATCACGTTGTGTAATAATCAACAAAAACACAATGATTGAGGAAACCCTCACTGTTGACCATCCCGACACAGCCCATGCGAGGGAAGTCCTTGTAGTGCGGTTCGTTGTGTGACACAAGTGTGGCACTGCTGTGTATACTATCTATATTTATGCTGTTAAAATGTAAATTATCTATGTAAGTCAGTCTCGTGACATGGACAGCCCGCTGCAGCTGGTTTTGAAGCCTCTCGTATCCTTCGTCCTGGCTGCTCCTTTGTGGGGATTAGTCCAAAACTCAGAGGAGCCGCTCATGAACGGGGCTCAAAGCAAACTCCTATTGTTTCATGTCGGTCAGTTTATTGTTTCTGTTCCTCCCCATTTAACGCGCTTTAGCCAATGGGCGAGGATGTTGTCCTTGATCCTCATGGCAGGGTGCAGACTTTGCTGTGATACTGCCTCTAGTGGCTCGGGGCGACTCCAGAAAGAACTCAGTAATATGGAATTTTTTTATTCTTAATGGCTGAAAGTCCATCCATTTCAACTGGCCAACATCATGCACATGTTATTCAGTATTGTTACCACTTTTGGACACCCTTTATGAGAAAATAATTAGATCATATGTGCTGACAGAGAAGACATCAAACTTTGTGCCAGTGTTTGTTTCATGTGGATTGGCCCAATAATTATAGAGAAATATGCAATAAATACGTAAATAAAAATCTTAACATACTGTAATTACAGATTTTCAGCTTCCATCCACCTCAATTTTAAACTACAGGCTCTTCAGATTGCTGTGATGTCTCGTGAACGCAACCTATTGTCAAAAGCTCTGGGTCATGACTAATCCCTCGCAAACAAGCAGCCTGTTTGAGTTTCCTCTGTGGGTGATGAGAAAGGTGATATCAGAACCATTGCTTCTCCAAAAACAAGCAGAGCCAGATGATGTGGTCCTAGCATCTGTTTCGAACACCTCCCAGGATCTCCCCTTTATGATGTACATGTCCCATCGGAAGAAGGCCCCGGAAACATTTGGCAGGGCTAAGTCTGTGTGGCTGCCCCCCCGACCCCCTGAGGAGCGCGAGGAAGAGCACGCGGAGAGGCAAATCTTGCCATGAAACTGGAAGGGAGTGCTCTTATGTGGATGTTCAGGGAGATGGGGGAAGGGTGAATAGCTTGCGTTCACTTTCGAGAATTTGACGGTGCCATAATTTCAGTTGGAGCAGCCTGTACAGCTCTATGGGAAAGAAACAGCTTTTGAAGGAAATCTCAAAATAGAAAATCCACAAATTTGGAACCTGATCATTGTTTGGTAGAGTTTTGATCTACAAATGTGCAGAATTTATCTTTTGGTTGACCGTCCTTTCATCTGACCAAAATCATGCACATGTTTTTAAGTATTGCCATCACTTTTAAACATCTTTATGAGAAAATAATTTGACCTGAGAAGACATTGGACCATAAATGAGACAGATATTAGAGAGATCATAAGGGGCTTCTGAACCGCTCTTGGTCTGACCCATCACCTAGGACCTGTTTGCCCTAGGAGACCCTACCAGGAGCATAATGCCTCAGACAACATAGGTCCTATAGGATCATTCGGGTGCTCAAACCCCTCCACCACGATAAGGTGGCGGTTCAAGGAGTGGTGATATGAATATGAGAAGCTCAAATTGATTTCAACAGATGAGCAACACCATTTTCCTGTATTTTTATGCATTTAAACCTGGCTCTATCTATTATTTAGATTTGGTCGCCATTTCTGCAGTTTCGGGCAATTTTAAAAAATACCTTATTTTTATATGAAAACATAAATACATTTCTTTTCTATTCATGTCTAATACAGCAATAGTTTCAACTTGCTATCACTCACTTCTATCTTTTTCCCTATTCACATTCCCTGCAGTGTCTGGCCTTAACACATTACATTTACGGCTTTGATAGAAGTGAAACGACTCGATTCTTGGAAACTTCCAAATGGCCGTCGTGGTATTTACTGCCATTCCATCCATCTCTGCCACTCGCTCAATCGTTCGAATCCATTAAAATTCCTTCTGTAGGTCCTTCCCGATCCCTCCTCCTTCACAGCGCATCCAGATTGTCATTTTTGGGGTTGGATTTAAGCCCGGCTCGACTGATTTCCCCATCCGTGACGGGGTAATGCCACGGCACTCGTTTACGGATGCCGGGGAACGGGGAATTGCCGTGGAATCACTGCGGGGAGCTGGGAGAGGGAGACACTTTGAAATGGATGCAGCAGATTTAGTTTCGGGCCAAATCTGTGGTCCAAATCTGGCATGAAAACCCTGGTGAGATTAGGAGGAGCGCGGTAAGCCCACACTGACAGATGGGCTGCCTAATTTACTTTACTATTAGCTCAGAGCAGAGGACAGGGCAGAGATCGTTACACAAAATAAAAAAAAACACACAGGATTTCCTTTGAGCCTCTGTCGCCCTCTAGTTACTGCTTTGAATTTAGTTCAAAGGGAAAACTGGGAACTACTAGTTACATTTGAGCGCTATTTAATTTAATTTATGTGCTTTAGACCAGCTTTGTATAAGAACTTTCAACCAAAAAATGCTAAATTCTTATCCTTAAACATCAGGAACCAATTTGGATTTGTGTATTTCCTGTAAAAATGGGGACTAAGCCAGTACTAACCAACACTAAACTGTGTCACGACAAGTTGCAAATTATAAATTTCAACGTTTACCTAATAATTTGCACTTTTTGTATTTTTTTTGTACAGCTAATTTCAAAATTAGGGCAATATATCGTTGCGGAGTACTTGACAATACGTGTATCGTATTGAGACACCTGTATCGCGATACGCAAATAATAGAATACAATTAATTTTTTTATGTTTGTTTGACACATTGGCTAATTCAGAACGTATCACAACACACAAACAACTACAGCAATAGCCGGTTTAACTTGCTGAGCACATTCAGCATGATGAAAACTTATATTTTGTAAACTCATAAGATTCTTTTTCATCTGTTTGTATGGAATATGTATTGTATTATAGACGCTGTAACTGGATACACTTGAATCGCGATATGTATCGTATCGTGAAGTTGTTGGCAATACACAGCCTTAGTGAAAATGCAGTGTTTCTTTAGCCTGGCGTCATCAGCCTGACTCCATGTATGAGATACATTGGAAGACAGTCTGGGATTGTGCCGTTGGCTGGTGAGAACGCTATCAGACCAACCACAGCACGGGAGGCAGGAGGTAGCGAAGCGTCATTTTCAGCGTCTACAAACTAGTCAAGATGGCAGCCGCAACAGAGCGATGTTTTTGCACAGCCTTATCTTTTCTTTTGATGAGCTGAACTCTTTACTGTGTTTACGTAGTCCCGCCTTTAGTCAAACAGAGTTTAAGCAACCAACAACGGAATCCCAGACTGTCTTCCATGACTTTAGCATTTATTATTATTGTTCCTATCAAAAAATTACCAAAATAATTATCAACCCACTTTTGGGTCCCAACTCCCGACCCATCATTTGAGCCACCAGTTATACCAGAGATTATACCAGTACAAAAGCAGGTCCTAACCAACACTACACGTAGATCTTACCAGGGAATCTTTCACTAGACAGTCAAAGAGTCGGAGCTAGAGAGACGCATGTGGCTCTGAAATCAAATTGTGCTGGCCTAGATATTTGCACGGTGGGGCTTTAATAAATTTAGAGCAGAGGCCACGAATTAGCAGACCTCGATCCAGACCCGAATGCTGACCCGTGGAAGAAACCAGCAACATGTTTTAAAAGATTTTAATATGTATTAGCTCAGTACAATAAAGGCTTTTTAGAAAATGTTAATAGAGAATTGCAGTGTGGGAGGAGTGCCTTGGTCCTTCGTTTTTCTCTTAAGTTTCTATTCCCCAAACGCCAAAGAGCAAATACTTTTGTGGTACTGACTTCCTGAGCACTTTGTGTCCAGTTTCTCTCCAAAGCTGACCTATCAGGACTCAAAGCTTGTATCCGACCGAGTAAATCCACTCAGCTGCGTGCTCTCTCTCGCTCTCTCTCTCTCTGTCTGGAGCTGAGCAGTGACAGCACAGATTAACAGAAAGGGAAGCTGCTTGACTACTGCTCAAAATGGCCCAGAAATTACTTATTTACGGTCTGCTAAAGTTTTAATGTTTTAAACCGAGTTAACCCTAATTATCTAATTAAAAATGCACACAATGTAAGGCAAATAGAAGCGCTGTTTCCCCGATCGTTCTTACAAACCTTTAAAGCAGAGGAAGGTTATTTACAATGAACCAGAACTAAACAAGGACTAAACCAGGTCCAAACCAGGACTGAGCCAGGTCTTAACCAGAACTCAGTGCAGTGTGGAGTAAACAGGAGAAGCATGTGTCAATATCATAATCTTATCAATAAGAGAGACAACCTGACCACCTTTAACTTACATCTAAAACAGAGGCTAAAGGAAAACCAGGCTGTGAACATGTTAGTGTTTAGTTGTTATTGTCACTGCTTCTTGTGTTTTATATGTATCACCTGCCCAGGGACTACAGATGGAAACTACCATATCTGCTAATATGGCATATTTACACTGCTAACGCTAATTAATATGCACTGTCCCTATTAAATACATAGTTAAAAATAAATATATAGAGATTAGGAGCTAGGAGCCTAAATGTACTTTATTACAATAAAAATAAATATCAGAATATAATTAATTAATGGTACTCTTCAAAACACTGCTTGATTTCAAAAAGACAAAAAAATATATATATATATTATTTTCATATAACCACAAAATGACTCCATTTGAACAAGACGTTTGCTTGGATTTTAATTCTTTACCTCTGACTTAAAGCCTGAAATGCTTATATGCTCAACGGGACAGAAGGCTATGTGAGGCGAGTGGCACGTGACGTCCAACTGGAATCTCTGGGGGGCAATGCTCTTCCTCTCCCGTTATTTCCCTATTAGTGATTCGCTGTGTCTTGTCCAAATAAATAAAAAGCTCTCGATTACAGTGAGTTACTGAAGGACTGTCGCAAGCTACGCATTAAAAACATTGCGCTGGATGAAAAGACTTAATTAAAAGGAGAATTTGGCTTTTTTTCAGTGTTTAAATTGCCACATAAACATGAGCAGCATTTACCATGAAATCAATGTTGTCCGTGTTGAGTTCATCTCCTTTGGTCTCTCTCTGTGTGATGGATCTCTTGACTCGGGCTCAGAGTAAATCCTCTCAATCTCCGTAGAGCCCTGTCTGTGTCGCGGCGCAGCAGGCCTCCCCTCACATCCCCTTTGTTTGTACAAGTCCCGCTGCTTTAGCTGGAAACAATAGGCCAGTGGTTCTCAAACAGAGGTGCACACAGAGGTGCACACAGACCTGATGGTACTCAAGGGTTTGCTTGCACGGTGTTCCTCACAGTGTAGTCTTAATTTAGTCCGAACTGCATTTACACTTGTATGTACAGCTAAACATATTGTTGTCATCATTCAGTCTAATCTGCCCATCATTTAAAATCAGTAATTTTAGTTTTACCGATGTCCCATTGGCTATTCTAATCCCATGCCAATAGGGTTTCACATGATCTTTTAGTCTACTTGTCAAGTTCTGTTTAGTTTGGTTCTGGTTTAGCCCTGGTTTTGTCTTGGTTTCGTCCTCTTTTTTCTTGGTTTGTTCTTGGAGTTCTGTCCTGCTTTAGTCCTTTTTAGACTGTTTTAAGCAGCTCCACATCTTCAGTAAAACCTCTCTTTCTCCTCCTGTCACCTCTCTGGGAAGACTCTTAATAAGCTGGCAATGAACAGGAACTGTGCAGCTTTTCGCACCACAGAATAATTTAATCTAAATTATTTTTATTTGACAAAATCATTTCACTGTAATGAGTTGCCAATTTGCCTTTTGTCAAAATCACCTGAATTTTGCGGTAGGTATTTTGCACCATCTCGTTATAGACTGCTGCGGATTCGGTAATTATTTGATCTCACGTTCGGTGCCGCTGTCTGCTCTGCGACACTTCTGTTCATGTGTTCAAAACTATACCTTTGTCACCTTTGCAAAGAAATGTGGAATCCATAATTAGGGTAATGAGATTTTTTATGGAAAGTTGACAATAGAATGGAGATGCTTTTCTATCTTGTCTCCACAAGCTTTTTCACTAATGTAAAATTCCTGTATATATTTTCCAATTAACTTTTTTGTAATGAACTCATGACCATTAATGATCTACAATTTTAATCACAATGTGTTTCTAAGACTTCAAAGAAATAATAAAATATAAAATATGACTGTACTTAAAGCCCTATAGTAAGGTCATCAATGAATTTATTTTTGTATCGCCCAATATCACAACTAGAGTTGTCTCCGAGGACGTCACCAACACAGTGAAACAAGGAGCAAATATTGTCCAAATAAATGTAATGTTTAAACAAAATACCCTCCATAGCCGCAAGAAAAAACTAAAAAGTGGGAAAAATGAGAACCACAGTGAGGAGAGATCCACTCCCATGGATGGACATAGAGCTGGAAATCTTTGCCCGAACCCAACTGGACCCAGTGGGTTTGGGTTTAATTTTTATCATTTAGCTCGGGCCCGGGCCGGTCTCAGGCTTGCACTATGACTTTAAAGGGACTCTACGGAAGTTAAAATTGAAAAAAAGCGCAAGTGCTAACCACTGCACTGCGAGGATAGGGGTCAGTGCATTATCGCTCCTATAGCAGTCTTGGAAACTGTGTCTGCTTCTTTAACATGAGATGGAAGTTGATTGGTAGTATAGCCATGCTGTATCACTTTTTCAATATACTGTAGGTGCCAGTAGTGAACCCTGCTCTGCCCCTTCCCCTCACCTGTCACACCCCCTCACCCACGCCCCTCACTCCACCTCCACCCTCCTTTCAAATCAAAGGGAAAACAAATATATCAAGTGTGCAACACAGGGGTGGGGTAGGTGAGGGCTGGGTGTGGTGCTCATCTCAGCTTCTGCAGGACAAAGTTAGCTCCTGTTCAGTTCAGTTCAGCTTATTACAAATATACAATAAAAGCATTACACATTTATTCATATAGATAATAATGCATATTCGTAAATGGGACACCCTTGAAGCAACATTTAGCTTGGCGCCTTTGCGGCGCATCGAGCGTTGTAATGTGGAAACACAGCAGGACTGTCGCCAATCTTTTCTTATTGGGGCTTAACATGATTTTATTTGTTTAATGAAACATTGTGTTCATGCTTTGTAGTCCTTGGGACAAGTTCATGAGAATTTACTTCATCGGAACATAGGGAAATTGGAAAGCTACAATCTACCAATCACACAAAGTGATTATTTTTAAAATAATACTGTACTCCGCCTTCTTCCAAAACTATGAACTGTGCACATTTGAAAAAGAAAACCATCTTTACGCAAATATTTCCAACTGGATTCAAAAACAGGTATAAGACCATTGTGTAGTGTCTTATCGAATATTAATCATCCATTTGTTTTGAACCAAACAACTCAATCTCGTTTCCTTCACGCCACATTTAATTTCTAACATTCATGTGTGTTTTGACATTCTTATATTTTTATCAAACCTCAATGCAAACCTTTAGATGACTGTATTTGAGATATTTTTAATAGACTTCACTGGTGTGTCTATACTTTAGTTTAACACAGCCTTTGAATTCTCTCAATGTTATGTTTTGACTTGCAGCTCTACAAAAACATCGACCATCACGATTTAAACATCTGCCAAATCGAATTATCCTCCAGCTCCTTTCAACAAAGATCTCACATTGCATTTGTCTTAAATTTAGAATATTTTTAGCCCATATTTTTGTTGTTGCCGTGTTCAGACCTCTTTGACGAGACGTTGACATATTTTGAAACAACACTGTTCTTACTCCGATAGTTTCGGCCTCCTGGGAATTGAACGCTGGCCGCTGAATCTGAATCTTTAAATTCATCCCGCATCATTGAAGTTAATGCATTCATTTATCTCTGCTTATTCATGTTATATTATAAGACTTTGGCCAGGCATTTGTTTGTGTTGCTTCATTTTTCTATCAGTTCATGTTAAATTGAAATATGGTTGTGTTTTTCAGAAAAGAGCGTCTTTTTGTTTTATTGTACCATTGAACTTGAAGATAATTATAAGCTTTTATAGCAATATGTCAGCCATAAATTTAACCATCCCCTTCGAAAAAAAAATCATTTAACCCTACAGACCCTTGTCGTCCGTGAAAAATAGGGGTGTGGCCTTCCACGTCGCCGACGACTTAAGCAAATATTTCTGCGAGGAAATGTCATAGAGCCTCACTTTTCTTGCAGAAGAGGAAGGTTGGGGCTTTAAAATGAGCACAGCCTCTGGGCCACGGTGTGAAGTCGCATTGAAAATTCGTGTCCAAAAGTTAGCATTTTACAAAACTGCCAACACTGCATTTTACACGCCCAGGGATTCAAAACGTTACTAGATAAAAGATTTTTTTTGCTGAAAACGTAACTTTTTCATCCTGAAAATGTGTCACTGGTCAGCTGCCATCTTGTTTTTGTGTTTAGACAGAACATGGAGGGCAAAAAGAGTAACATTTGTGCCAAAAATTAGCAAATCTACGGGGACTGATTCACTCCCTGTTTTCAAATCTCTCCTGAAAACATATTTCTTTGGTTTGGCGTTTGACCCACTGGAGGGCTGACTTTTATTGTACTCTAACTCTGCCCTATTTTTGCTCATGTAAGGTATTATGTTTTGTGTGCAGCACTTTGGTCAACTATGTTGTTTTTAAAGCGCTCTATAAATAAAGTTGGATTGGATTGGGTAACTTTTGGTAATAAAAGATTTGTTTTTTCATGCACATGGAGAATAAACACAGATTGCACGTAGAAGGTCAGGTATAGCCTTTTATGTTTATTTGAAGCATATTTTAGTGGAATTATAATCAAAAAACTCCAATGAGCGCCTACATTTTATTGTGAATTTTGCCAAAAATAAACATTTCTGCAGTAACTACAGCCTTTATTTTCCATCTCCTGGACCAGGTCTACCCCCAAAAATGTTCTCACTTTTAATATGTTTATTTGGAACATTTTTCTTTTTACAAACTCACAAACTCTTTGTACATTCCATGGTCCGCACATACACTCACCTCACTCACGCACATACACTCACCTCACTCACGCACATACACTCACCTCACTCACGCACATACACTCACCTCACTCACGCACATACACTCACCTCACTCACGCACATACACTCACCTCACTCACGCACATACACTCACCTCACTCACGCACATACACGCACTCCCACTTGTACACACCTCTGGATGTGTTTTCCTACACACACACACGCACGCCTAAAAAAATGTCTAATGTCCACAGCCATATACATTGATGTTTTACATAGGGAAGAAGTGAGAAGTTCAATTTTCACCTACTTCTTTTGTTGTTTTTCTGCTTCTATCATGAGTATTTCATTGAAATGACCCGGCAACAGCATTCAGATGATATTGCCATAGTTTATTATTTATCTTTATTACAAGTTTTATGTTTCACTTTGCACGAATACACCAAAGAAAATTCCTAGTCTGTGAAACCTTCATTGACAATGGCAGTCTAACAAGCTTCCTCAGCCTCTCGGTTTCCTCCACTTCACCCTCAAACAAATAACAAATAATGTAGTTTAGTGGGGGATAGTCGATTGAGTGGGGTCCCAAGATGATTTCAACACACACAAAAGATATATATATATATATATATATATATATATATATATTTGTGAAAAAAGGTCAAAATTTGCAAAGTAAACTATGTAGATCTATGTTATTAAATACATTATGGAAGTTTTTTCAGCTTATGGCGCTCAAGGATCAACTTTTTTAGGGTAAGCCACTCGGAGACTAAAAGGTCAAATATGCCATCATCAATATAACATCAAGGATATTTTTTTCACAGAAAAAGTTCCACTTCCCCTTTAAACCAGGCTGTCAAAGTTTTGCTGCTTACTATTATTCTAAGCAGAGTATGTGCTTATGAACTGAGATGATAGAAATGAGTCAGGATTTTGTTTGGACACAATTTAAACAACTTAAACTTGACAAATAATCAAAGCAAAGGCAGTGTAGGGTGTGGGACCTTTGCGTCTGTCATGGTATATGTGTTTTTTAAACTTTTGACTTGTGTCTTCAGGCCTGCGTCACGGTCTGGGCCAGCTGACGTTCACCGATGGCACCTGTTTCACCGGGCAGTTCGAGAACGGACTCTTCAACGGCTGTGGCATTTTACTGTTCCCCGACGGATCCAGGTTTGGACACAATCTAAAGTCAATGCTATGTGAGACTAGTATTGCAATGTATATTATGTGGACATATCATGCATAATTGACCTTTCACCAAGCCCCCTTTTCGGTTTTGGGATGGGAAGCAACAAAACTCGCTTCGCCATTTTGCCTGTCAGAGATCCGCAGCTTGTCGAACCTTGCTTACTGTTGCCACGGCCGGTGACAGGGTCCAGGTCGACCTGAAACAACAGAGAGAAAGGCAGAGACGATGTGAATAGCAAAGAACAGATAAAAAAGATACTGTAAAATATAATTTAAGAACAAGAGGATAGGCCTCAGTGTGCCGTACTTCCCCCAGCACCATTGCTCCTAAGGCAGCCCAAGATTATTAGTGCCCACCCCCTTTCGAATGAAAAAACATTTATAGACCACAGATGAACAGATTTTATATAATCTGTTTTGTAATTTGAATGACATTATGCATAACGTTACATACCATCACTGCTAATGACCATCAGTCACCAGTCCAATGACTGGGGCGGGGTTTGTCCAAAGGTTGATTGAGGCTTTAAAAGGCTTTTCTTTTGGGTATCTCATTAGTTACAGTATATTTTTTTTTACGTTTCATAAATATAAAATAACGTCTATGTAGACAAAGGACTGGTCAGGATTTTGCCTGGAGCTCCCTCTGTAGGCAGCAGTGGGAATGAAACATGAAGAAAACATGAAACAAACAACAAACTTTCAGTTTCTGTGCAGGAAATGTATAGCTCTGTGACTGTGATGAACCTACTTTGAGCACAGAAAATACAGTTTTGTTTCATCTTAGACCTAATATAATCCAGGAAATGCAGAGCTGTTGGCTGTGCTCCACACACAGCAAACGCAGACGCTCCTTGTTTGTTTGATCATATGCAAAATGCTGAAGGACCATGGCTTTTTTAACACATACAACAAGCAGGAGAATAGCAGTCCAGTCTACAAAAGCCATAGATAAAATATGTGAACATTACAATACTGCACAGGGGAAGGAAAGTAATCCTAGTTTGTGATGGCTAATTCTAGACTGTTGGGTCCAGGGCCGCTGCTAGCCACTTTGGTGCCCTAAGCTGAAGTTTATGGTGCTGCCCCCCCCCCCAATTTCTTTTTATTTAACAGTTGTTAATGCCCCCCAGTACCCCCCAGAACATGAGTTTCTGTGCTCCGCCCCTGAATCTAAGCCGCTCTCCGCTCACACCACTTTCGCTTCCCTCTCGGCCCGTCTCTCACTCCGTGCAGTGAGCACAGGCTCCAGAGAACGCTGCAGAGAACACTACACAGACGGCAAATGTGTCTGAACTGGTGTTTTCTAATGAACTTATCACGTTATGTCTGTTGTATGAACGGGGAAACGTGGCGCACGGGCCTCGCTCTCAGCTCCGTGAGTTAATCATTGGCCGCATTGACAGAAACTTCTGTAACTTCTGTAACTCTTCCTCATCGTTCTCATTGAATTAAAAAGAATTAAAAACAACACCGCAAATACTGTGCAATGTCATTCAGTCAGTCATCAGTGTGGTGCCCCTCGAAGCACATGGTGCCCCACGCGTAGCGCGTTACCTGCGTATAGGAAGCGGCGGCGCTGGTCGGGTCGGAGGGATGGTCGGCCGTGAGAAGTTAACATGTCATGACAAAAGGTTTTGGAACAGCTCAAAGATCTATCCAACATTCCAGCAGACCATCCCTCCTGACCTGACAATCTAGCACTAACCTTTGTAAATCCTTTCACTGTCAATGTCAACAATTCAAAAAAGTCAATTTCTTCTTTAAAGGAAAATGGTGACAGCAGGTCATGTGGGAAGATTGAAAGTAGAAATTTCCTTTATTAAACCAATTAAACTGATTAAATGTATGTAATTGTTGTGTTATTTCTAGTAACAATTAACAGTGTTGAAGACATAATATACAAAAAGTGTAAAGGAGAAAAGTTTCACACTGCTCTAACAACGGCAACGTGTCTATTAAATAAATCACCTTTGAATCAATAGTTAATTGCACTCACATTTATTTCATACATCATTAGATCAGCTTCATGAATTGACTGAATCTTACTCAATAATAATTCAAATATTCACCCATTGCCGAACGAAAGGCTGGGCGATAAATCAAATTAATTCGATTAAGTCCGTAGGATCCTGGTAGCAAAACGTCCACTCCACGTGCGCCTCGCGGCCAATGTGGCCTCTTTTTAAACCGCTCCGTAACGACTGTTTTTGGGAATTACACCAGTGCATAACCTACCAACTTTACAAATCCCCTGCTACTTTACAAATGTCGTGAGTTGTGTTTTATGTGTGCACGGTGTACTTTCCTCCGTGAAAGGCCCTAGCTACAAGTTTGTCATCCTCGTCTGTCGTCGCTCTCCCTCTGGCCTCTGCCGGTGCTCTGTCGGGAGGCACTGAATTTACCACGGCACATGCGTCCACCGCTAGTTTTTCATAGAAAATTAACAGCTTAAACTTTGTATTACATACATTTACATGACCTAAACCTAATCCTGACCTTTTGACTTTGATCATTAACAGTTTTGAATGGAAATGCAGTTCGGAAAATATCCTGATAGTTGTGAGCGTGCACAGAAGCGCTGGGCAGTAAGAGCGGTGTGTGTCAACTGTACACCGGCAGCATCATGATAAACCCCACCCCTTTTCCCCTGTGTGCCTGTCTCTATGGAGCATCGTTGTCCCGCCCACCAGCTCGTCTGTACACGCACGCGCCTCGGTGCCAGGAAGTAAAAATCCCATTCAAATTCTCCATAGACTTTTCGAAAAATTCTAATTGTACAAGTTTAAAAGCACGACGGAGGCTAATCAGCTACGTGCTAACTGCTAGCCATAGGGCGGACATTTTACAAGCAAGAAAATACCCAATACTTGAAAACAGGGCGAAATATTTTTTATAACTTTTTAGTTTATAAAGTTTTGGATACAATTTGCCTTTATTATTGTGTGTTTTATGGCCATAAGTCTCCACGTAGCTGATTAGCTGCTATCGTTCTTTTAAACATTTGATATTCATTTTTTTCGAAAAGTCTATGCAATTTTTGAATGGGATTATTAGTTCCGACTACGATGCTCAATGGAGCATCATAGTCCCACCCACCCAGACGCCTCGGTGCCAGAAGTAATAATCCCATTCAAAAATTGCGTAGACTTTTCGAAAATCAGCTCCGTGGAGACTTATGGGCATAAAACACACAATAATACATTCAAATTGTATCCAAAACTTTAAACCAAAAAGTTCTAAAAATATTTCGCCCTGTTTTCAAGTATTTGGTATTTTCTTGCTTGTAAAATATCCGCGCTATGGCTAGCAGTTAGCACGTAGCTGATTAGCCTCCGTCGTGCTTTTAAAAACTCGTACAATTAGAATTTTTCGAGAA
>OMNZ01110498.1:4216-32991 GCA_900303255.1 Lesueurigobius sanzi
AAAAGTTATTATTTTTTACTTACATGCTTATGATACCATTGTACCATCACATCAGTTTATCCAAAAAAATGTCCCAATCTTAACAATTCTAATATGTTTTAGGTGACATTTATGATATCTTTATCATGATCTATGTAGTAT
Organism: Lesueurigobius sanzi; assembly: GCA_900303255.1. Lineage (NCBI taxonomy): Eukaryota > Metazoa > Chordata > Actinopteri > Gobiiformes > Gobiidae > Lesueurigobius > Lesueurigobius sanzi. Next base: position 4,358 of record OMNZ01110498.1, read on the forward strand.
ACCATATTGTTACAGTGGAAGTTAATAAAATACAATCAAATTTGGTTACTTTAACTATGTCAGAGAGCCTTAATGCCAACCTAAACGTGATGGACTGAATCATACGCCATTTAGCCCTGATGTCACTTTAGTTCAGAGGTTCTCAAACTGTGCTACTTGGGTTAATCCAGGTGTTTAATTAGAGATCATTTCATAGTTATTATGCTATTCTGTCAGGGTATAAACTTATGCATTTCATAGAATATGAACGATAACATAAAAACCTTTGGATCTAGGCCTGGTGGTAACTGGAAGTTCAAATATGTTATTATGGGGTAGTTGATGTGAAAAGTTTGGCAAGCACAGAGCAAATATCAACACTACACATTTATTTTTAAATTTTTGACTGTCAGTGCTGTATGTAGCCTGGGTGTATTGAATGCTGCCCTGAGAACATGTGCAGTAGATGTATGTTGCATGTGTGCTTGGTGAATGACAGGCTCTTCATGCTTTTGTTCATCGTTGAGTGAGTGTGAGGCCGAGTGAGACGGCTGGCCCTCACTGATAACTGCACTCATCCAGACTAGAGCTCTGCACCTATTCAAAATATCAACACACTCTCTTGCAGCCTTGCACCACTGGGTTAATTAATGCAAAAACAGAGAGAGAATTAAATGAAAAGCACTTTTAATTGGACTGAAGGGTGTCCAAGCGTAAAGAAAACACACTCAATCAATTCCCGCCATCTTGTTGTCCCTCAAAGCCCCTATGTTTGAGAAATACGTATGAGACTGACACGTCCAATATGCATTCATAGTTTATTTTGTTATAAAATGGGTGCACAATACAACATATAATTGCTGTATCTGTATGAATATTTGATATTCTTTAATAATAGAGTTTTGCAAACACAAGTTTACTTGTATCTTTATCTCTACCAGAATTGATTTTAAGTAACACAGAAGAAATGTGTATACTGTAGTCAATGCTTTACAGCCTCACCATAACATATACCAGGACACCTATTTTCTTTTTCATAAAATAATGTCTTAAAATTACTACAACGGCTATTTTTGTGTCACTTTGATTAAAAAACCTTATTGCACCTCATGTCATACACAGGTCTGTCTTATGGAAACACCAGCCTGTGACTAATTAGTCACCCCAAAATGGCAAAATCTGCCTTAAGTCTTTCAAAGAAATTACGTTCATTTACAGTAGGCATCTCCGACCAGTAGCTCTGGAGCTACCGGTAGCTCGCCAGCCCTTCCCAAGTAGCTCGCCAAATGTTTTTTACATTTCTACATTCACTTGATGAGCCAAATTTTAGATGCATTTTTTTTTTTTGTTCTGAGCAAAACGTCTCCAAAAATGTAGGTGATATATATATATATATATATATATATATATATATATATATATATACTGTGTAGCGGAAACCACAGGCATTTTCTTTTATTGAGTTGAATTATCATCTTGACAGTCCTAGAGGCCTAGTTAAGCGTGTTTCTTTGAAGCATAAGTAGCTCACTGCCATTCTTGATGCACAAAAGTAGCTCACGGGGTAGAAAGGGTTGGCGACCCCTGATTTACAGCCTTCAATCAGAAGACAAAAGTTTTAACGTTAGCCATCCATCCATTCATTTTCTTCCGCTTCAGCCACCTCAGCTGGCTCCTTTCGGTGTGAAGGAGCAGCGGCTCTACTCCAAACCCCTCCTGTGTGACTGAGCTCCTAACCCTATCTCTAAAAGGTGCGCCCAGCCACCCTGGGGAGGAAACTCATTTCGGCTGCTTGTATCCGCGATCTTGTCCTTAAAGTAAGCATTGGTCTTTAAAGTCTGTGGCCCCCATCCATGAACCTGATGTACCACAAATACTCAAATACTTGAATACATTGCATTAATGAGCACGGCGTTACTTTTAATCTCAATTTTGTCAGATTAAACATACATGTGGTATATCCGGTTTATGCATGGGGCCACAGAATTGTAGTGGTTACAGTTCTTTAGTTCTCAACTAGATTAGTCTCTGGTGTTGTCCTAGTGTACACCTCATGTGGTTTGTATTTTGTTTCAGGTTGACGTGCAGCAGAAGACTGTGCTTAAGTGTAGAAAAAGGATGTGATTATTCATGTGTGATGTGCTGCAGAATGAGGAAGAGTTTCAACATGGCGACTGCGAAGGGCCGGTGCGTGCCAGACGAGCCAGCTGGTCTCACGGAGAAGGAGGAGAAGAAGACTATTACATGGACGTGATGCAAAGGAGGAGGTTGGTTAAATATTTAGGATTCAGCTGTGTTTACTTTGGAAGCACTTGTGTGAAAATGATTGTGTTAACATTCACATTCATTGCCTTAAAACAGTGATGAGTGATTGCACGTTTGATGCTTCTTTTGATGTTGCTCCTGGACCAACCTCTGTAAAGCTACCTAAACATGTGTATATATATATATGGTTTGTTGTCTTGTTAGCCTTGTCAGTCGGAATCATTCCATAAAGTTTGATTTCCTCCACTACAGTCTAGCCACGACTTATGACACAACATATCTTGACAGATATTTTGTGGCCACATCAGTACAATCAATTTGTATTGCGTTTGCTTCTGGTTTGAATCTTGCAGCAGCTCTTAAAGACGTCCTTGCTACTGAATAAGAAAAAGTCTGCATTACCAACTATCTCAGCTTGAATTGAAGAAATTGAACAGCTGTGCAAATAGCTCCCACCTTATAAATTAGATTTAAAGAAAGCCGTTTCAGATTATGATGTTTCTCTAAAGCAGAGGTGCCCAAAGTTATTCCATGAAGGACCAAAATAGGTAACCTGGTGTGTGCCAGATTGATATGCGTAGCACTCTGATTTGAGTTCTACACGATCAATCTGGGAAGGCTCTCGTCCAATCCACTCGTGAAAGGGAGGGACCGCCTCAGCAAGTTTTTCCCTTTTCAAAATAGAAATAGTAGCATTTCAGCTAAAACAGAGTCAATTGCGGCATCAAAAAGTACGTCCTTAGATGTAGCCATGCTTGTTATTCTCTGGCAGGGCATTTGGTGCAACATCAAACCAACATGTCCCGCCTTAAACCCCAATGCAGGCACGTCATTGGTCCCGCAAATCGAGTTGAGCCGATCGCAAGAGATTGGATGTATTTCCCCGAGTATGTGAAATCACAAACCTCGCAGGAATACATCTTGCAGTGCAAGGTTACAAAATAGGGCCAAAAGTAGCGGGTGAAGGGCTAAACGCAATACTGTTTTGCATGTAGAAAACCCAAACTCAAATTAATCTCAAATAGATATATTTGTAGAAATAGATATATAAATATTATTTTATTACTGAGCTATTCAGTAAGACATGTTGTTGTGGTGTCCCTATTCAGTGCACAAATTAATCAGTGCACAAATTATTCAAAGTAGACAATTTTTCACAAATCTAAGCACCGTCTGAAATAAAACCCCTTGGAAGGCTGAATTTGACCTGCAGGCCCCACTTTGGACACCCCTGCTCTAAAGTACACAATGAAAAGGTTGTAAGGCTAGCCAGGCTAATAAGATGCAATTGGAGTTGTAAGTTATACATCCCTCTTGCTCTCTTCTGTCTGTTTCATAGACCGTTAATAGAGATGGATGTAGCCCACGTGACTTTCCCCCATTCAGCGCGGGCTAATGAAGCCAGTTCATTTGAACCGGTGGCATTTTGCTTTTTTGGAAACAATTCCATATTTGGTATGTGCCATACGTTCTCATGGCAACCACAGAGCCAATTAGGCGTGAGGTTCTTGAAGGTGCCCGCCCTTCACTTGTCACACAGGGACGGCAACAAGGGCAGGCTGTCAATTAAACCAGGCCCTGCAGCCAACCTCGATGAAAGAAGGCACCTGATAGGCCAGTTATTTTTATTAATATCTTAAATAATGTTGAAGATAATACCAAAAGACGAACGTACAAACAAGACTAAAGACAAACGGTGTAGTGCATGGTAAGACTAGCACTTTTGCGGACCTTATTAACAACACTATCTCCAATAATGAGTTAAAGAGGGGCCAAAAGGTGTACATGGAAACAGCCCTGTATGCTAGCACTGCCTCGACCAGAGCTAGCCAATTATATCTCCATCAATAATAACACTCTATGGTCTGTTTACGTCAGGAAGAGCATGCAGCTGCTTCACTGTAGAGACCCCTTTAAAAATGGTGGAGCTAAACAGTCATTTTTAATCACCAGCCAGACATCAACTTCATCATTAGGAGTTTGGTTGGGTAACTGCAATGAATTTTGTTGAAATTTGTCACTTGTGGTTCAAACATAATGATCATTTGATAAACACCACACTTCTCAACAACAACCTACTTAACATCCACCTAAGTGCTCTATGGCTCTATGATCTCTACTACCATTTACAAGAAAGATCATATTTACACCTTTCAGATGCTTAAAAGCAGTAAAAAATATAAGAACAGTGTTTTGACAGTGACAAACACGTTGAACCCAAACTTGCCCAGCCCAGCGAGAGACCTTGAAATATTCCCTTCATCAATTAATTTTCATTCAGTGACACAGTGCTTTACTTAGCCAAGCATTCAGCCTCTTCAGACCGTTATAATTGTCCCAGTTAATTGCTTTTCAACTGGCTTTGATTACAAGGTCAGGCCTGAATTGCTGGTGTGCATGGCTCAAAGTTGGGTGCAGCTTAGCTCTCCATCTTATTTAGCCACTTCTATTTCTTTAAGGATCACTACAAATTACCTTCCTCTTCATGTCCCCGTTTTATCATTCAAACATTGTGAGTAAAACATGAAGGGATTTTTACTGGGAAATATATGGGGTATATCTGTGAAATACTGCATTATGGTTTGAAATATATTTGTTTTTTGTGTTTGAAAGAAAAAAGAGTACAAACTAAGATCCCACTATTAGTATTCTGTTCTAAGATGTACCCATGAAGAGAGTCAGTGTACAATTTCATGGAAAATATTTAAGTTAGTAGGTGAGCCTGCAGTGATGTTTTTTTAATAGTAACTGTTAAACATTTAACAAGCAAAATGAATCAATTTATGAATTTGATGGCAGTAAAACAACATCTCATGGCAGTCGATTTGCAAATAAAAATGGATATTTGAGGAGCACAATTGAAACTAGTCATAAACCCAGTGAGGGGACTAACTGCTGCTATGACATGAAGTACTTTTCTCTTTCTAGCAGTACTATGGATGCTGTTGTCATGTTCATCACATTATCGTTGGCCCGAGTCTATGTAAATCAATGCGGTGTCCCCATTGCACACAGCAGCTGCCTGGCTGTGCGGAGCTTTGTCCCTTCCCTCGGCAGCTCACACGGAGGCGACAGAGTTCCTCTCATTACCAACACCGCGGCATCTAAACAAAGGCCTGTGCGGTGTGCGCCATACTGATAACTGTGTGGCCTCCCATATGAATTAGACTGCCATTGGCCTTGATGTATCTCACCGACGCATATATTAACACACACCCACACACACACACACACGCTCACACACACATATATATGGCTTTGCATTCAAATAGAAAATTTATATGTGACAAGCACACATTGATTTACAATTACTATTCCGCAAAGTAGGACATACATATACATATGGACCTGTTAATGCCAGCTGCTTCTTTTTTCTTTATTTTTTGGGGGTTGATAAACGATCCACCTCGTATTTGTTTTGAATATTACCGTCATTTGTGATTACTTGTGAGTAATCACAAATGGATGTCCCTCTTAACTCATTTCTTACCATTTATCTGAGCTTGGGCGCTACACCAAGATCTACCTACTGCCTATACTAAAGGTGGCCACACACTATAGGATTTTGAATCTTTTGAGGCTAAAAATCTGTGCACAGACCACACACTTAAGAGCAAACATGAGGACACACACACAGTACACACACATGAGGAGTCCCACCACAGATCATGCCATGGGAGACAGTTTTTATTGAGCCACTCCTCCTAAGACTAAAAATCTGGCTAAAAATCCTGTACTGTGTGTCCAGCTTTAGTCACACATACTGTAAGGTGTTCCCAAATTAGAGGTCCCCAAATATCTGTATAATAAATAACTGAAAATAGCAAAGACAAATGTTGGTGTTGTAACAGCCATGCAAAACAGACAGTATGGAGGGACATTATTTCTGCTCCGCTTCAGAGTTGCTCTTTCCTCATCTGGCCTTCTGCATGTTTCACACCTGGTTGGTTAAGTGTGCCACATGGCTCCTGACTCCTGCTGAGGGCAGAACGCAACAAAACACAAAGATAGATGTGCAAACTGTACAACACTTTTAACCATGGCATTTGTACTATGGGGATCTACATTATGAAAATATCAGGCAACACTGAATGATATAACTTGCAGTGAGTCACTGTGGTATTTTTACAAAGCTAAACCAGGGCAAGGCTGAAAATTTATGACCAAATTATTCATATGTGAAATGCATACAGTTGTGCTCATGAGTTATACCCTTTTAAGTTTACATACCCCTTTAATGTTTTGGCCATTTTTCATAGAATATGAATGATAACACAAAAATATTTTTTCTGCTCATGGTTAGTGGTTGTGCGAAGCCATTTACTGCCAAAGAACTGAGTTTACTCTTTTGAAATCATAACGAAACAGAAACTACTCAAATGTCCCTGATCTAACGTTGACATGACCTTCAACAACTGCCAGGAAAATTGTTCAGGAGCAAAGAAAAACTCACTTCAGCTGAAATACAGGACTCCCTGAAAAAAAAAAAAAAGTTTCAAGATGCACAACACAGTATGTCAACTTTTGATCAGGGACATTTGGCGAGTTTCTAGTTGAAAAGTAAGGTTTTTGTGTTGTCATTTACACACCAATGCAAACCTTTGAGCATAACTGTATCTCGATATCTAGGGGGACTTTTATGACAATGGTCAAGCAATATTTTTGAAAACCATCAAAAATAAGTAGTAGATTTAACCCCTCCCCCCCCTTTTTTTTTTTTATTCTAGGCCTCATGAAAATAGCCTGACTAAAAAGATAACAGGTAGTGGATGTAAAATTAGCAGCAGGGCTAAAAATGCCTCGTTTGTCCCTTTCCCAGAGACCTTGTGGCAATTGCAGCCTACAGTTACGCTGCCTCCCACGGCGGCTAATATCTGCCATCTTACCGTCTCAAACTGTCACAATAGATTGTTTATCTTGCTGCCATATTGCTTTAATGTGGTGTCGCTTCGGCTGCGCCTCGGCCAAAAGTAGACAAGGTACAGCGATAGCGAAAGCAGCGGGGCGCAAAATGGTGGGCTTTCAGTGCATTTCTACATTGCCTATGCCACTGTGCACACATCAGTAATTGTATATTTCCCTGTATGGTACACCAATGATTCCTTTGCCCCATGTGTGCATGCGACTATCTGTCTTTCAAAGGACATTTCAGCACAGGTGGCAGTGACCCGTTTTGCCAATGAGTTCAGGGCAGATAGGATGTCATTTCTTGGGCGGATAATGAGAGGGAAAGGGGGAAATGGGGGAAAAGAGAGGAGCAGGGGTGAAGAGAGTGAGGTGCCTAAAATATGCATCCAGAATCACGTGGGTGAGTGATAGCTTTCTGTGAAGATTTTTTTTTCCTCCTGATGCGCCACTGTGCGAGGCAAGGTTGTCTAATTGAGCCTCGCTGCCAATCACAAGCCTTCATAGTGTGTCTGTTTGGATGTGCCTGTTTTCTGCACGCCGCCGAAACTGCCTGACACACACAGAATGCGGTGTCTTTGATCATCTGAGTGAAACTGTCCTAATTAGCTTGGTGTTAAACATGAGAGACAAGTGAGATCAAGCAGCGCAGCCAGCAGATGATCGGTGCATTTTTGTAAAAAACTCGTATCCCAGAACCATGGAGATGAGTCTGCACCAGTGCTTACACAACAGCGACATGGGATCGGGCAGCAAGCTTTGTTCCGGGTGTTTGATTAAAATTTTGGGGGCTTTTTTTTTCTTTAACTAACAGGGATTACAAATAGATTTCTTTGCATGTATCAGCAGACATTTTGTGCAATTTCTTAATCTAATAATCTTGTTTCTCATGACGTCACATCACAAATTGTGTACTTTCTAGCACAGAGGTGGACAAACTAAGGCTTGGGAGCCAAATGCAGCCTGCCAAGCCCAATTTGCATTGGTTAAAAACAGTGAATGCAATGTTCTCACACCGACATAAAGAAAAATAATTCATACCTGCTGCTATTTTGTTGCTTTAAAAAATGTATTTGGTAGGGGTTTGCTCAAAATATCGATACCTAGATACATATCGATATACTGTAATTTAAAATGGCTCTTAGTATTGTTCTTCCCCCCAGGTGTTAGACGGCAGCAAAACTGGGGAAAAAATCATGGAAAAATGTAAAAGATTTAGTATTGTGAACCTTGAGATCAGTTACACTGTGTCCGACCAATTATTCTGAACACAGCATTTAACCAAAATGTACTTCATGTTCTTTATTCTTAAATAGATTAAAGATAACACATAGCATAGACAGCTCTAGTGTTTGGGTGATCTATTTGAGAGTTGTTTGAAACACCCACAACCCTATGTACTGGTCCAGCCCACCTGGCCAGTCCAAAAACCCAGTGTGACCCTTGAATCAAAAGGTTTGTCCATGCCAGTTCTAGCATGTAACAATTTTATATATCAGTTTAGCAAACCCACCATGCTCTGGACTTGACTTGCTCTGACTGGATTAGCAGAGTCCTAGTACAGTTGCTGTCTTGACTTTCTGGCAACATGAAAAGCAAAATTTACCACCAAATTTGTTGACTACAAAAGTACATAGATGTGCGCTGCAAAAACGTGCTCCTGCTGCATACAGTATGTACTCAAAATAATGTTCCAGCTTCAGCATCGTGAGTCACAACTACTATAATTTGCAGAATGTCCCTTTTCACTCTTCTCCCACATGTACTGTCTTATCCAACAAAGCCTTCAGACCAATAATACAAATAAAATATGTATACAGTAATAGCATACAACAAAACTTTTACTCATCAATAGGTGTAAATATGAGTTTCAACTAAGCCAAAATTGTATCTTCAGTGAAGATACAATTCTCTGTGGAGAAATTCAATTCAGGTCAAACAAACATTGTCCATAGCTGTAAATCCTCTCAAGCAATCCTTTTAAACGGCTCAGTCATCATTAGTCAATGTCTTGTGCCCCTGAGGAGTCCAGTTGATTCCATCTCCCCTGATGTGGTCCTTGGACTATATCCTCCATAGACCAGACCAGTTCAAACAGGACCAATATCATTGCCCCTCTGCCTCACAACGTTTAATATTATCACCTCTTCTCTCAGCCTCATGAATAAACATCCCTTACATTTAGTCAGTGGTGGCATGAAATGGCTACAGCGCACAGCCCCCTGGCACACGCGGGGGTAATGCCGCAATCATTATTCTGTGGCTGCGGTCCCTCAGACCAGCATATTTCACCAATCATGGGGCGCTCTCCCCTGGCTTTTGTTTGGATGACTTAAACAAATGATGTGGCAGCAGCGAGCAGGGCCTGGATACCACAGCTCCCCGTGTGAACACAGACACAGCGAAATCTGCATAATTCTGAGTGGCAATTCAGGAATGGAGTCCAAAGATTTCTTCTTCTACACAAATGAAAGGGTGGGGCTTGAGGGCTAAATGAGTGGGGTGGGGTTGGGGTTATTTTTGGTGCCACTGCTTTAAAGTCCTGCCTATTTCCCCTGTTTCTTTTTAGATGATCAATGACAGGGCAGATACTATTCTGCATATTGTTAGCTCTATATTACATAAAACAGCGTACGTATTGCCAAATACGGATCATTTAGCACTAATGTTATCGATGTCAGTGGATCCTTGTTTGGCTTCAGTGGTAAATTTAGACCATGGCTTAGTTGTTATTGCAAGTCTCGACAGAGCTCAAGTCGAGTGTGTACCAGAGAATAGTTCCTTTGACCAACTAATCATACCATGAGCCTGGCAGAATGCTTAGTTATGTGTGATGCTATTCAGTCAATCAATCAATCAATTTATTTTTGTAACGCCCAATATCTTAACAGGAGTCATCTCAAAGGTCGGTATGGACAAAAACAAATCAATACCAGACCAGATCAAAAATGATCAAAATAAGTCACACACAAATGAAATGTCACAACCAAATGTAATAAGTAAATCAACACATAACAAACTTAGAGTATCCCACATCCTTAGACCCTCCTCACATTCAGTGTGTGACTATGGGGTAAACAGGAGCCAAAGTGGGATGAGTGCTGTGTGAGTGAGTGAGTGAGTGAGTGAATGGTTGGTGGGGTCATGGCTACATACTGTACATAGCTTACCAAGTATAAAGTGAATGAAGAATTGGCCCTTGGGTAGCCCTTTGGATGACACGCTGTACAAATAATACTCCCTTCCTTTCCTCTAAAAGAACAGCAAATCAGTAAATGTAGACTAAAATTTCCAACTGTGCATTACATTTACAATTTACTAGATATTTAACGTCAACATGATTGTGGAGTCTGATCACATGTCACGCAAACCGTTTCTCTGTGACTACATCAATGACATTTTAACATATATTTCTAATAATCCCGATCAAGTGGAATGGTGATAATAATAATTAAAAAGTAATATAGGTCAAGTGGCGCACAGGCAGAAGTTTATCTGGTAACCTGAAGGACCACTGCTCAGAGCTTTAATCAGCGATCTCGACATTTCTCTATCTACTTTATTTCCTTTATCAGGCCCTGCTTTTATCACAGAGGGAATGTCTCAGATGCACCAGCGCTCTCTTTTTTACCTTTCAATGCTTTGAATTCACCGTTTTGTTTTATCACAATGAGTATAAACAGACACATGCACATTCATTTGATATAATAATCCAAACGTGTTCTATAATAATTTTAACATATTATAATTGTGCAATGTTGTTTTTAAGGGTGCTCAATCAAGTGCCACTGACTTATTGGGAACAATGAACGATGAGTTTTATATGAAATAATAATAACTAGTGTCTGTTTCTGAAAGCAACGAATGACTCAAAAACCTGTTGTGTTTTGAAGTATCTTTTATGTAACTCATCTCTTTATGTCCTTAGAGAAAGGTGTGGCCCACTACTGTGCAAAGGTCATCTCCACGGTGATAGATGTGGGGTCATCTCCATGACGATGGATTGCAGGGGGTGTCAGTTGCCGAAGGTCGCGCACCAAGGACGAGGCGAGAGTGATTGCAGCCACCCAGACAGGAAATCGAAGAGAAGCACTCGGAGGGGGACAGAGGAAAAAGGTGCAATTTCACAAGCTAAATTACTTCTGGGATAGAGCAGAGAAAATATCACTGAGGAGGGAGGAGGGGGAGGTCCCACACATCAGGAGTTGTTACACTTTTGATGACTATTATCAACGTCATCAAACATGAATGTATAAACCAGTAACATATCAATGGACCAATAACTGTTCCTTCAGTAATGTTATTGTGTGACAGTATGTTATTACTTTCCTGAACAACTGACCCCAATAATTTCCCCAATGAAATGGCCCAATACATTAACATCTGTATTTTGTATGTTAGGTGTAGGGCTGTTTATTGATAACAACTTCACGATACGTATCGCGATACACGTGTATGCTGGTACAGCGTCCATAATAAAATACATATTCAAAAGAAACAAATGAAAAATGATCTTATGGTTTACTTTACTTTATTTATTTATTAACAATATTTGGACAATATGCAGTGCACAATATACATTAACCTTCAACAGGAAAGATGCATCATGCCAGGTTATAGCACGTGCTAATTTCCACCTGTAATCCCTGGACAGGCTGATTTAAACATTTTATTATGCAAAAAATGTTCAGTAAGTTAAACCTGTTATTGCTGGCAACTATATTGCCAATACGATATATTGAGCACAGCCCTAATTACGTGGAAGTTTGATGTATGGATAATACATTTGCTGTTATTGGAATAACATTCTTCCATATTAATTTAAATAGAGTCAGGCTTAATTTCTGTAGCCACACAATCTCCATCGCCGAGCCAGTGGCTGCTAGAGTTTGGCTGTCTTTCCACACGCTTTGTCAAGCTGTGTTTATTTCTAAGACTGATGCTGACCCATGAGGAAATATTGATTGGATTGTGCAACATGTTCCACTGCAGCATTACTACATTTTCACTGTGATGTATTCAGATGCATTTTACTTGTAAATTAGTATAATTTAGGACAATCAGCCTTAGTAACTCTGTCTCGTGTTTGTGTACAAGTATTCCTTTGTTATTTTTGATTTGATTATGTATTCATATGTGTTTGAGTCTTTGATTGGACAGCAATTATATTACTTATCTGCAGATGAGTATACTGGATAAAAAACAGCACTGGTATTTTTTGAAAGTGTCTTGCAAATGGTTTTAACTGCGCCTCATTCGCTTTGACAGTATTTGTGTGTGTGAACATTGTGGTGCACCGAATCATTAAGTCCACAGTGCCACTGAGCCCACTGCCTCATTGCACCTAATTAAGCCCCTTGGTTTCCATCAATTAACATCGTAATTAAAACCCACCATGCTTCTGTGTACTCAGAGTCTGCTGATTCAGACAAACAAACATGAATGTCAGGAATTGAGTTGTTACATTTCTCTACTTGCATAACAGATAAAGGCAGTAGTCATTATAGAGTGTAGTTGTGGTGCAGAAGGGGAATATAGCAAACAAAAAAGTGAATCAAGAAAGACATTCAAGTAAAAAAGTACACAATTTACAAAAGCTTACGGCATGGAAAAGTCATTTACAAAGGTTAAGGTATGCTTTATTGTACCCCTCTGCGTTCTCTACATTTGACCCATCCTTCCTTCGATGCCGCTGGGGCGACCCGTCAGAAGCAGTGGGCAGCCGTGTGCAAAGCGCCAACTGACCCATCTCCAGATCTTGAACTAAAGGCCACGTCTGGAACATATGACCTATTGTGCATTTTTTGGGGTGATGCACAATAGGTTGGGGTGGAAAACCCACCCAGACACGGGGAGAACATGCAAACTCCACACAGAAAGGCTTGTGGAATCAAACCCAGGCCAGAACCCAGGAAGTGCTTACTGTATATATTTATACATGATGATACCCACACTTTGAAGTAGAAATGGGTTACATATTGTTCACAAGATAAATGTCTAGTTTAAATGTAATTTGGAAGAAATGCAGAATTACAATATCAAGCCAACAATATACAGTTGTGCTCATAAGTTTACATACACTGGCAGAATATCTTATTGTTTATTGGTCATTCAGAGATTATGAATGATAACACAAAAATATTTTTTTCACTCATGGTTAGTGGTTGTATGAAGCCATTTATTGTAAAAATCATTATGACCACAGAAACTACCCAAATATCCCTGATCTAAAGTTTACATATTGTGTGTCTTGAAACAAACACCACTTTATTCAGAGTCCTGTATTTCAGCTGAAGTTCTTTGTGGCTTTTTCTTTGCACCCTGAACAATTTTCCTGGCACTTGTAGCTGATCATGAAAACTTTTGATCAAGGTCATTTGAGTAGTTTCTGTTTAATTAAAGACGAAACACGGGTCTTTGACAATAAATGGCTCCACACAACCACTAACCATGAGTGGAAAAAAAAAATGTTTTTGTGTTATCCTTCATATTCTCTGAAAAAGATGGCCAAAAAATTCCAAATCCTCAACTGTAGCTGTAAAAATATTACACAAACGGGGTATATGTATTTCTGTATTTCTGTTTTAGTTCATTGCAAAGACATCGCTCCTCAATCTAGATGTTTCCATCCATTCTCTGTGCATTTCTGATGATTTGCTAAATAAATACTTTAATATTGATATAGAGATAGTCCAAAGAACCTGTAAAAAACATGTTTCATAGAAAGTCAGAATGTGTCGGGTGATTTACATAACAAATCAATTCCTTTCTCTCCACATTTCCCTCCATCAGATGAGCAGACTGTAATGTTTGCACACACACACACACACACGCACACACACACACACACACACACACACACACACACACACACACACACACACACAAAAAACACCCATACACCCTATCCTGCAGTTTCCATGGCGACGGCGGTATATGAGGCGCTGCGGAATCAGTGGAGTGAGAGGCGTAGCAGTCTGTCACCTCCGCCTCCCCACTGAAAATACATGTACTGTACTACTGTACCGCCACTACTGTCCTCGTTTCCAATGGCCCCTCATCGCTGACGTCCGTCGCGAGCGCATCTAAATCCACGATGCAGACAAACGTGATGAGGGCGCGAGGCTAAATAGGTCACACAACAACGGAAAAGCCCCCAATTATATCAATTTTGGCACTGACTTTGGCGAATAATAGCAGGGATATTGGTGAAGACTATCTGCTTTACTGTATTATGTATTTCCGAATTAATGTTTTGATGCTGGAAACCATTTGAGAGCTAAAGTTTTAACATGATTAAACAAATTTATGATTGATGATTTATGTTAGCAAAGAACGACCCCATCCTTTCTGTGACGTTTGCGAGCCTAAATGTCCGGAAAGGAGCGAGAAGTGGTAACTAAAAGCTACACTGAAATGAAATGTCCTGACTAATGTTACGGACATACATTCTGTGACCCTTTTATGTCTGATCTTCTTGTTCAAATGGGATCCTAAAGCGCTTCATCCCCTCTCTCTCCCTCTTCCATATCTACCCCCCCTCTCTGCTGGCGGCTGGCCCGTTTTGGGTGCAGTAACAGATTACACTAGTGCACATCATGTGACCTTAATTCCCCTTTACAGCTTCAGCCTCAATCAGCCAATCAGGATCAACAATGCTTTAGGCACGTATTTGTGTGTATAGGGCTAGAGACTCTGAGGTTGTTGAATGGCTGCAATTATGTTTGCTATGAGTCAAAATGAAATGTTTAGACATTGATTAATAGAAGAACAGTGAATAGATGCATCTTTAATTTCACTTTTGTCCCCTATAAACCATCTTTGAGTATAATAGAAAGCATTATGTAAGTGTATGTGCTGTTAAAAACTAGACAGTGACATGGATATTTTGTTGTTTTGTACTCACAGCTGCAGGGTTTGTACAAATTTAATCTAAATCAAATGGAGATAGCATTTTTCTATACTACACAGGCCACTGGGCATTGGGCAGCATGAAACTGTGGAGGTGAGTGCTCTTTCCTTACAGCAAGACGGTTCCAAGTTTGCCTCCCAGACCCAGACTCCCAGAAGTGTGGAGTTTGCATGTTCTCCCCGTGTCTGCATAGGTTTTCCTCCGGGTGCTCCGGTTTCCCCTGCCACTAAAACATGTCCAGTCTCGTGAGCGCGACTACGAGACGAGGGATAAAAATGAGCTCAGGGCTCCAATCTGGTGTGGTGTGCTAACATGCATGAGGCCCATGTTTGTTCGTTAGCACGCACTGCACCAAAGAAAGAACGAAGGAAACCCTAAACCCTTGACTTTACAATGATTTCTTTTCAAACAAACTTCACGTGAGGGCAGGGTGATATGACCCAAAATCAATATCACGATATAAGAAAGAAATATCATGATATAATTGACAACGGATAAAATAGTTCAAAATCCCAGCTTTACGCCTATCTGGAATTTTTTTTTTCTTTTTTTTTTTTTCTTTTAGCGCCAAATACTGCAATAACTTAACCCCAAAGGCTGAGTTTTTTTTACTTCTTCCTCCAGTGTTTCATGAAGCTGAAATATAATAAATTAGTACTACTGCAATGTTTAATAGCAGTTTTAGTATATTTTGCTGACAATACTAGGGCAGTGACAATAAACAATGATATTGGAACATACATCCTTCAATTTTTAAGCAGCTGCCCCTAAAGCCTCCACAGTCAGTGTTTATGCTGCTCTGACTGGAGCTGAGTGTAGCATTAGCTGTGATCTCCGTCTGCCGTTGGTCCTGACTTCAGTGATAATAAGCTGAGTGCACATGCTAATTATATCGCATCCACAACGATATCAAAAATTACAACAATATCTAAAACTCATACCCCGATATCGATATATGATACGACAAGGCCCAGCCCAAATGTGCATGTAAAGCATAGGTAGGCAAGTTCACTCTTTGGAGGGCCAATATTCTCACAAGATGGGGGGCAAAGCTTCCCCATTTTTATCCAATGTTTATTACTGTTTCCTACAAATGGTAGTATGGTTGGCATATTTACTAAACAGAAGGGTTCTGAGAGTCCTTTCCTTGGAAAATTTCAAATGAATTGGTCAAAATGTATGTATTTTTTTTTGTATTTTAATGGAGTCATATTTCTCAAACCATCTGAGGGGCCAGAGGATACATGCTGGAGGGCCGAATTTAGCCCTGGGGCCTGACGTTGCCTACCCCTGTTGTAAAGCATGTAAACAAAGCATTAGACTGTACTTGTAAGTAAGTCTAGCCCTTTGTGTAGCTTCACCGCTGTGTGGCATCCTATACAATGCAATCCAACATTAAGACTAATGGACGACACCAGCCTCCACTTCGCAGCCTGCCTTTGCTCATATGCATATTGTGACAGCTTGTGTTTTTGAAGGGGGTTGACACAGTGAATCAGCAGTAGTCAGTATTGTCCCCGACCCCGGCACGTGCCGCACGTTCAGACGACCTCATTCATCTCCGACATACCCCCCAAATCCTCGTGCTCCCCCTACACCCCCATAAGCAGACCTCTCAAACCCCCACTCTGATCCTGCCGCCATCGTCTATACAGGCCCAGCTGGCGGAGTGGGGAGGGGAATGGATGCGTACAATAAGTATTAGGGAAGTGGTGTAAGCCACTGTTGGGTAACCACATATATATTTCCTGTGTGTTTATTGGGGTGAATAACAAAATGTGTGTAATTGTATAAAACTGCTATTCAAATGTGCTAGTCAAATGTCCAACATGTGTTATTAGAAGAAGAAAAACATATTTGACTTGGACCAAAACAAAATTTGCTGCTAAAAGAACTGCAAATGAGCATTTTCCTCATAATGAGGATTATTTATTGACATTAACATTTTAGTTACATGACAGGAAAAACTGTATATTCATCATTAGTCCTGATGAATCTGAATTTGGATCAAGAACATCACACATACATGGTCATTTTACTTACAAATATATACATTTTTTAATAAATATCTTGACACGTCACAGATAGCACATGGAGTGTCGTGTGCGGAGGATAGAGGTCATTTTGGGATTTGCGTGGGCGTGTCTATTATGGAGATCAGACTGCATAAGCAGCCATTTAAACATTACATTAGGGGGACTGGGCCATCTCCATTTCCCTCTATCAGATAAGCCGTCTAGTCTAAGCGCGCGTGTGTGTCTTTGTGTCTGCGACGGTAACAGACGCAGCACCAGGAGCACCTATAGGCCCACCAGACCCCCACTCCATGCTGTTGTTGGTGACCCCTGGCCTTAACCAAACCTTGCCCTCGGCAGAAGGCGAACTGATTTGCCGAACAAAGACAGACGACACAGTGAAGCCTAAAAGTGTCACCTCTAACAGTCACCTCTAACCCTCAAGTTCTGACCCAAAGTGTGTCTTGCAGCCAAACATGACCCAACGGCGCGTTCAAACAATACAGGAAAAAGAAAATCGTTAACTCATTCTTTCGTTCTCATTCTAGAAACCAATACCATCAAATTATGCTATTATTATGCTAATATGGAGCATTTGATAATAATAGCAATTAAACGAGGACCATACAATGTTTGCCATGTCTTTGTCAGGGAGCAATATGAACGGTTACTGGAGCGAATTTAGATTTGGTCCTGCAGAAATGTGTAGTGTGACTGGGAATGTCATTCTACATTTTTAGTCATGATTATTGTGAGAAAAAATATTGTGTTTTCACTATCCATGATTATCAGAATTAAGGAAGAGAATTTCTCAAAATCTTACAAAAAGTATTGTCCAAACTTTCACAAAACGAACCAAGGCATTATATGTATATTTTTCATGTGTTTAATTGTTGTTTTAGTTAAAAATCGTAAAAACTAGTTAAACATTCAGTCTAAGTTTAAAAATACATTTAAAAAAGAGATTTTGAAATAGCTGATTTCTATGCGCCTGCAGTTTCAGTTTAGTTTTCTCCGTGACATAACACATGCAGCGCTGCACATGCTTCTTTTGGGGCTTCCTTTGGCAACATTATGTTATTATCTGTAAAGATGGATACGATTTTTCTCTACTGTGGTTCCTAAACTTCTCACAATTAACCTACTGTGAGTTTTAATAACCGTGGTAGTCGTAAAACCAGTTAATTTTGACATCCCTAAGTGTAACCTATATTTTACGCAGTAGTTATTGGTAGATTACACATGCAGTATTATGCATGGTAGATATCACATAGAAACTATAGACTCCAGATGATGTGGCCTTAAATAGATGACCAGAAAGTGTAAAGATTATCAATGCAAAAACATGTGAATTTTATTTGAAGTATATTTAAGGGTTCATTTTGCTTAGTCAGGATAGTGGCACATAAGAAAAATATAAATAACAGCCACAGGGGGTCAGTAAAGCAACAAATGCGTTATTGGAATAAGAAAGCCTGGAAAAGGCTTGCATGGTTCAGTGTGACCAAAACCATTGATTATGATATCAGGCTCATGATACTACCAGCATTTATAGCATTATGAAGTGTTTTGTTTTTATTATTTTGATATGCACATAATGTCTTTGCAGGAAGTTGTTTACCATTTCTTTGGGACACTCACATCCAAAATGTCGGTGTTTTAGCTCAGCTCAGATCCATTTGGTTAAGCAGCCTGTATTGTAAGGTAGTTAGACATACTTCTCTCTCTGAGTCATGTGAAGTCTTGCTGTGCGCTGCTTGTGTGTTGGTACCAGATGGTCTGGCAGAGGCACCTTGTCGCGTGGCAGAGCTCTGTGCCAGCTCCTGTTGGCCAAAACCGAACGAATCACAACTTCTTTCAAACCGACATGTTCTGCATTTCTTTATCAACCATTTTTGAGTGTTAAGTTTATATTTTTAATATTATCATACATTTTCTATATGCATGCAGTATATTATTACAATATTTACAAAACTTGGGAGTGGGTGAGGGTCCAGAATTCAGTTTCTTTGAGGGTGCTGGAGAGGACCATGTTTTGTGAAAGCAGTTGGAAGCAGAGGGAGGGAGAGCAGTCAAGTCCTGACACCCTGGTCCATGAAGCTGTTCTGTAGTCGGCAGGGGCGTTTCTAGAGTCTAGATTTCTGGATTCTGCTTGTCACTCCAGGTGTCACCTAAGTTAGGGGGGCTGCAGAAGTCTTTTATGGCCATTTTCGCTACCATTAAATTTAGAAAGCTTAAAAGCTATTTAAATGTAACAATACATTTTAAATATTACACAGTTATATATATATTATTTATAACATGTATACATATAACTTTCATGTAAGGGATTCTTGTGCCACCCCTGGAAAATGAATTGCCTTCGATGGGTCACTTCAATGAAAAAAGTCTGGACACGCAACTGTTACTTGGCTGAACTTGACCTGGAGACCTCCCTAAAGTAGCACCCTGAAGATGGCATTAGCCAAATGAGCAGTGTGACAAATTAGTATACAGTACTTGTGGTTTAGGAGGCATAAGTGCAGTGTGTCCATGTTTCTTTCCTTCCTGGGCACCACCATCACCCAGGACCTCAAGTGGGAGCTCCCTCATCAAGAGGGCCCAGCAGAGGATGTTCTTCCTGCAGAAACTGAGGAAACTCAACATGCTGCCCAAGATGTTGGTGCAGTTCTACACGGCCACCATCGAGTCCATCCTCACCTCCTCCATCACCGTGTGGTACGCTGGCGCCACCACTAGGGACAGATACAGACTGCAGCGCATTGTGCGTGCTGCCGAGAAGATTGGCTATAAACTTCCATCTCTCCAGGACCTGTATGTCTCCAGGACCCGGGGGCGTGCAGGTCGGATCACACCTGACCATTCTCACCCTGGCTATGGTCCATCCGGACCACAAACTCCCACCACAAAAACAAGTATTTCCCCTCCGCTATTAGGCTCATGAACATTTAATAACATTCAATAACTCTGTATCAGTCCCCTGAACACTTAATAACCTGTTCCATTTGCCCTGCTGTATTTGCACTATGTGGTATGTCCACACTCACATCTGCTGCTAATGTTCATCTGTAAATTCACCCATTTACGCTGCTGCCTTTGTGTTGTGTTAACTTGCTATTTTGTTAGATTTTTGTTTTTTTAATCTTATTCTATTTTTTATACATGCTATTATAGTTTTATAATTCTTATATATTTTTTCATAGTTTACTATTTATCATTATTATTAAGTTAAGTTGCACGGGTACACCGAAGAAAATCCCTCGTCTGTGAAATAGCAATAAAGACTATTCTGATTCTGAATAAAAAGTGTAGGCCTTCCTTTTCGTTTTTGCCGTAATGGTAATTTCATTTACAAATATAATGTTTTATTTATTTTTGGTTTAAGTGATGGAATTCAAGTTATTCGGGTGTGTTGGGTGGTATCTGGGCACAGCCAGGTGAGACAGTCTGAGGGAGGTGAGGGAGCTGTGGAGCAGTGGATGCTACCTGGGCTTGAGGCCTAAGAGTTTTTGACTTTTCTTTGTTCTCTGTACTGTATAAAATGGAAACCAGTGGATTATTGTGGATTTGTGGAACCTTTACCCTCATCAAAGCCTCAGTAAACAAAACCTACCATATTTGTTAGTCTGGACATTAACTTCATCTTACCCTCTCCAAGCTCAAGCTAAGGCCACTTATACATATTTCTTTATTCAGTCGTTTTCCAATCCACTGAACAGTTATTGCTTGTTACTCTTGATATCCCACGTTTGAAGTAGTGATGGCCTGAGATGGCCTGATGGCATACTGACGATGATAACGCTCTTGAACTCCAATACATGATAACTACAAAATAACAATCAACTGCATTCATTAAAAGTAGTTCCCCAAAGTTTGTAATATAAAGTTCATAAAAGGGCTCTAATGTATGTAGAGTGAGTGAACTTTCAGAAGGTCAGGAGGCGGAGGAGAGCCACAGTGGTGAAAGATACAATGGAGTCGGAGCCATAGGGTCTTCACATTGGTCTCTTTATAACCACATTACATTACTCTGAACAAGCTGCAATAAGTGACACTGTCATTAACCTCTGCCTGGCCTATAAATCAACGTGGATTCATGTAAATTAGACCAAGTCCCTAGATCACTGACACGGTAGAACATCACATCCATTCCATTGTAAAATCAAGACCGATACATACTGTACATAAACGTCTGTGAGTCATGAGCCACAATTATAGTTATTATGTTTGTATAGTGTCTGCATGTTGCTGATAGCTGTTTTGTGCAAACACTTTTTAGAATCAGTATTACTCAAATAACAGGTGAAGCTAAATTTCCCTGCATCTTTGCTTCTGACAAGTACATTATACGTAGCTGCGGTAATCTGGATCTCCACTATTCACCTTATTCAGGAATTTGCAATGGGAGCTTTGATATTTGTTATTGGTGAAACATGTAACATTTACAACAAACTGCAGTGTAAATACTGTATATCCATCAGCTTTGGTCCTTTAGAGTTCCTCATAGACACTTAACCAATTAGACTGACAACGAAAAGTAAGTGATTATAGCTCTAAAAAGTTTTTTTTAGGTCACTTTTCTTATGTTGTCCTTCTACTGAAACAGTTTTTTTTGTGAGTTTTTTGTTCATTCCCATTTTATTTTCTTCACTCTCTTACATTGACAACAATGGAAATCCCAGCTCATAGGAAGTGCTAATAAAAACAGGAAATGCTTTTACAACAAAAGTGGGTGGGGCTGAATAAGGTGAATAGGCCAAGGTCATTGAAACAAGGAGAACATTTAAAACTTGTCTGGTCCCGTAAAAAACTTTTGATTTTAATTTTTACAACTGCATCACTATACTTCTCCAAAATGCTATTATGTTGTTGACCACATGATACTGACTAGAAACACCCAGAAAGAGCCCAGACCCAGTTGGCCTGCCATATTTGACATATTTCAAATTTTTTTCTGAAATCAACATCTCTACGTGTTCAGCAGCCATTCCATAGTGTCTGTTGAATTCCAACACAAGCACACCTCATTCTTCTTTATGAGGTATTGAAACTAAAATGTTTATTTTACTCAAACACATACCTATGAATAGTAATCAGAAAAACCTGATCATTTTGCATTGGTCTCTTTATTTCATCCAGACCTGTTTGTTCAAATCCCTATGCTTTAAAAATGTCCCTTTGAGACCAATGTTTGGAACGTATAAAACTGTAATAGTCAAAATGGCGGTCATGTTGAATCAGTCACTGAAAAGCCTATAGTCCTCTAGACAATAGACATGTCTAAGTAGTTGTTTCTCAGGTTTACTCTGCCCATTAGTTCTGACTTGAAAGTATATTTAAATAAAGCATTGCTTGGTTATTTACTCAAATACAATAAGACAGAAAACTGAATGAATAAGCTGTGAGCTTAGCCAGACAGTCTAATAATCACATGTTTTTAAAAATATGGTTCTATAATCATTATTATGGCCAGCAGGTGCATATCCCTCTATCTGTTCATTTTGGTGGATATTTTGAGCCTTTTGGACTTGGCTCTTGGTGGAACAGTGTGTGGGCAGTACAGAGAGGTACGGGCAGCTGCTGTATCTCTGTGGTTGTCGGTAGGAGAGAGAGGAGAGGAGCCCATATTGCATGTGACTTTGGAAAGGTAACAGATATGGCAGTGTGTCGCAGCCATCTGTTACTGAAGCTACGGCTAAATACTCAGACAAAGGAGAGCCATACTGTTCAGTTACGATCTAGGCTCCGGCTCGGCCATTGTGCTATGGCCGCACAATGGTTAGTGAATGTGAGGACCCTGGCAGCTGCCCGCAAACACACAGGCAACTGGGATTCTGGGTCCCATATTATATACTGTCCATGTTCAGCTACTGATACTGGCTGCACCCACATGGGCATAGTAGATCAAACAGTGCTGGACTTGAAGATCCCTGGTCATTAGTAAATATTTATTATAGTGAGAAGTTTAATGTCCAAAATGTTGTTGTTAGGTCATACACCAAAGCTTGATTTGGCAGTGTCACGTGTGGCTGAGGGGTTAGCAAAGAGCTGGAAGGTTGGCAGATTTGATCCAGCTATTAGAGGAGCTTAACCTGATGCCACCCTCCTCTTTTAGTGCTGTGCTCAAACATGAACCCCAAATGTTATTGCTCACTAAAATAAAATAATACATCCCACATGCTTGTGGTATTCGCATTAGAAAAGCCCTGATCTTCTAGTTTCTGGAGATATGTGTATGAACTCTGTAAGTGCTACATAACTTATACAATATAATTTTAAACTTTATTTTTTTTAATTCTGGGACAAAAAAGCCAAACTTCACAAGCCATACTTTACAGTAGGCTTTTCACTGCTCACTGCACTTATTGTCCTGGGAGTTGGCCACAAGAATCTGAAAAATGATCTCTCTACTGTTAAGCCCAATTTTTGGCCAAATTATTCATTTTGTGATACAAGCACCACATTTGGCACAAATGATGTCTGGGATGTACTATTCAAGACAAGTACGATATCCACTTGATAAACCAAATGGATGCCAGTTTTCAAGATGGCTGCCTCGTCAAATGTAAAAACAATGGTTTTTGAAGTAGAACTTAAATGAACAGAAATGTTTTAATGATCCAGATGGTAGTGCCGGTCGTCTCATGATCGGAGGTCGGGGGTCTGATTCCTGGCTCCCGCAGGTTGGGTCCTTGGGTATGAGACTTCACCCACCCTGCCTCCAGTGTCTGCGAGAGTGTAAATGGGTGAGTGGTTCCTTGCTGTAAAGCGCTTTGAGCCTAATGTAGGTGGGAAAGCGCTCTGTAAGTGTTACGATTTATCATTTACCATTATAAGAGTGATGTGGAAGCACAACCAGAGCTCACGGGTGACATCATTCAGTGTTTGCTTGAGGTGTACTAGCTGTAGTTGTAGTTTACTAACTGTATAATACTGTTGTAATAGTGTTCTCCCTGTAGTTTGTCGTATACTGTCATTAATCAGTCTGTGTAGGTTCTCAGTCGTACAGGAGTTGTCCATCGCCATTAATGCTTT
Organism: Lesueurigobius sanzi; assembly: GCA_900303255.1. Lineage (NCBI taxonomy): Eukaryota > Metazoa > Chordata > Actinopteri > Gobiiformes > Gobiidae > Lesueurigobius > Lesueurigobius sanzi. Next base: position 28,469 of record OMNZ01110498.1, read on the forward strand.
CTGATAAGCCCCTGTACATATCTCAACATGAAGTTTAGTTAGTTGTAGTTTGTAGTTAGCTGCACTAAAATTTACAGGATGTGCATTTTGAGAAAATGGTCATAGAAAGATCATCATAGGTCATTGATTGTTTTCCTGGGGATGTGTATGTTAAGAGAGCATCTGTGCCCAAAAAACTTGAAAATTGCAAATAATTGGGTTTTGCCTGCAGTTTCTCCCCTTAAATGGCACTGGGTGACTGATCGGGCAAATGTAGGGCATCAGATGGTTGAATGTAGTTGTATCCCATATTTCAATGTGCTTTGGTGCTTTGTACAGTTGGGTGGTAAAAGGATAAACCCTCGGCCTTTAGCTATATAACACATGATGTCTTCTAAAAATCCAGTGAGAACCGCTACTTAAACACTGGCGGAAGTGTTGTCTCTGTCAGACAGATACACAGAGGAGTTGACGTCTCCCTCTACCCATCATCTGACAGCTATGATAGCCAATAACACACCACAATTTCAGGCAATCAGGCCATCAGGTTAGACCCATCCAGATTGGATGATGGAGGTGGTATTGAGGATACATTGAGTGCAAAGTTTCATCACAATTGTCACCAAATGTTTTGTAACTCGATCATGCCACTTAAAGAGCAGCTGCAAATCAGAATGATCCTGGTGAAGGGCCCTCAAAGTCGCAAAGGACTAGCATTGATGTGCAGCAGTGTTTTTTTTATGTGAAAAGATGGAACCCACATCAGAGAGTAGACAAGATACAGTCTGACCATGCAGCTAAATGAAAGGCTCAATGAATGCACTTGTAATCTTAATGAGGGTATATCTTCTAGAGTTTAGATCGGGCCCAAAAAATCCAGCCCCTTCACGTTCGGCCCGACCCGAACTGGACCCGAACAATCCATGGCATCTTATTCATGGTCAACATTCTATGATGAACTTGCTTTTTATCCTCTGCTGTTCTATTGTAAGCCACTGCCAATGCGCTGCCATTGATTATGGAGTGATTCTCATATTGATTTAACATATAGGTTTTACACAACACTCTCCATTTGTCCAGATTTAGGACTGCCATAAAGACTTGTGTGATCCCTTGTGGCTGGATTATCCACTATCCACAGTGCAAATTATACTTAACTTTTTGAATAGATAAGAGACTGAGGATTTCCCTGGACGTCTGCAAGAAAACGTTGAAAAGGTTTTTAAATTTTACATCAGGTCACTTCTCGTAGGTTTTTTTTAATCAAACAAATTGATGTTAGAGCCCCATTTGACACAAGGGGCCCAGAGATGCTTCAAATCTTAGGAACGACTGACAGCTTCTCAGGAAAACCTATTTCAATTACTATAAGAGCCTTGGCTTGTTTCCCTTTATCCTATTCTTTAATGGACATTGCATGTAGCCAGCCATGCAAATGACTTACACCAAGGTCCTTTCGTCATTGCTGTTCTTAAGAGAGCAAGCTTGTTGTTGGCATGTGCACTCATCCTGTGCGACATTAGCTATTAAATAAAGATACCTGATGCATACCTGAGGCTTCTTGTCAGGGTCTAGGGTAGGGCTGGGCGATATGATGATAAAAATCTAGGTCTAAACCATAACTAAACCAGGAGGAAACTAGGTCTAAACCAGGTCTAAAATCAGACAATATCACGGACTGAATCTGGATTGAACCGGGACTAAACCAAGAAGTAAACCAGACTAAAGCACAGACTGAAATCAAGGTCTAAACCAGGACCAAACTAAAAAGGACTAAACCAGGTACAGAATGAAATGATGATTACCCTGAACTAAACCAGGTCTAAACCCAAGGACTGAGAGAAAAGTGGGTCTAAATCAGGTCTAAACCTGGACAATATCACAGACTGAACCAGGGTTAAACTTGGACTAAACCATGAGGGAGTCATGTCAAAAGTATATAAGGACTGAAACTCAGACACAAACAGGTCTTAACCAAGACTAAACCACTACAACACCAGGTCTAAACCAGGACTAAACCACTACAACACCAGGTCTAAACCAGGACTAAACCACTACAACACCAGGTCTAAACCCCAGAAGAAGCAGATGGCTTTAGTCACCTTTAAAAGACATTATACACATGAATTGTGATAAAATCGAAATCGTGATTTAAACTAAAGAAAATTGTGATAAGATCATTTGGCCATATCGCCCAGCCATAGTCTAGGGAAAACAAAACAAACATTTTTGGGACACTGTTGTAGGGGCTGACCAGACTGAATTGAAAGTGTGAATACATTATACACATTTTAACACTTTCCAAATAATTGCTTTTATCAAACCATACAATAAATACGAAGATGAAATATCATGTGTTCACGTACACCTGCTTTGCATGTACTAGACTCAGGAATCCGTCTGTGTAGGTCGTACAGGAGTTGTCCATCGTAGGCAAAGATTCTTCAGTCTTCATCTGTGCTCAATAGAGTACAGATGTACTCTATTGAGATGTACTCTATAGAGTACAGATGAAGACTGAAGAATCTTTGCCTATGCTACGATACACTCAGGAATGATTGTTCAGCTTATATGGTATTATAAAACTGGAACAAACCAAAAGGCACAGACTTCAGGGAGGAGGAAGATCACTTATTTCCATTGTGCTCTGGTTAGAGCTGGATTCAAGCCGTTAAACTTTTGGATTTGAGGACAATACTCCACTAAGCCTCTGTCGCCCCAAGCTTACTAGGCTGACCAGGCCTACTTACCTGCTCTTTACAACGACATGTAGTCGGGGGCTCTGCAGTTCTGATAGCTGTGATTGACAGGCAGATTAACCAATCAGAGATATGCAATGCATGGTCCACCAACATGGTGACTTACTTTTCTGCATGGCAAACTCATGTAAAATGTTTCCAGATGACTTGATTCCAGATCTTAAGATATAATTCTTTGTTTACTGTTGTCGCTGATTGGAAAAATAAATGAATCATTGATTGTTTGGGCTGTGTCTTATGTCTTAAGTTGAATTGAATTCTTTCATGTTATAAATGGCTGTGAAAGTCTTTTATTCAAACAACAAATTGAAGGACAATGGAGAGCCCTGGTCTCAAAATATTAAAATGGTTTATTGTTTTGTCCACAGCGCCTCATTAATTACTGTGTTTGTTTCTGTTTGGGTTAGTTGTATTAGTAATTATCCACACGGGCTAGAGTGCTGTGGCCTTCTTCAAATTAGCTGAACCTTAACTTGAAAACAAACTCATAATTAAAATGTGCATGTCAACAAATATCTGGGGGGCTTTTAAAGAAATAAAGAACATTTTACATAGAGTGCTGTGCTGAGATCCAATTATGGGAACCAAAGATGGAGGGTGTACTCAGGATGAGGTTATGGCTGTTGGGGGATGATCTGGCGGATTACCTGGCTGTGGGATTGACTGCATTGCTAACAGAGTAATCTAGTTGTGAAAATAGTTCACCTCAATTTTCAAAAAACAAAAAGCATAAAACAAAGTGGTGAAAGCATCAGTTTTGCTCAAACATTTACATCCCCTGGCAGAATGTCTAGTATGTAAACTTATGCATTTCATAGAATATTAATGATAACATAAAAATCTTTATTTCTGAATGAATTAATTTATTTGGACATTTTGGGGGGAACAGCATAATTGTACATCCATGAAGCCAATGCACAAAAAGAACTGATAAACATGTCTTGTATAATACCAGCCCTACTTACAACTCTGTATTTACAAAACATATATCAGGTTCCTTCATTAGCTGCGTTCAAGCTAGCCCTCTTCAACTTCAACTTTCATCGCGAACATATTTAGCAAAAATGATTTCTTTATACCTTTTTTTGAACTGGTGTATAGTTTCTCTCATGGTTAGTGGCTGCATGAAGCCATTTATTGGTTCTTTTTAGGGGTGCCAGCCAGGTTTCCCTCCTGGCGTATAGGATAAATGGATTTATTTAGGTTTGTATTATGTTCTGTTTTGTCAGTGAGTTTCCTTTGTATGTCACCTTCACAAGGATGTATACTTCTGGGCATACACCCTTTTTTATATGACACAGAAGAACAAAATATAACCAAAACACAAAGTTTGCAAGTATATTGGAAATAAACAGAATATATATTTACAGAAATGAGTCCTCGTTTCTCCTCATACAAGTTCCACAAAAAAGGAGAATTACCAAAGTCCAGAGGAACCAGGAGTTTATCCCCAGATTTCTGTTTCCCCTCAGATGTCTTGCTCCACAGTGTATCTAAATGAAATAAAATTGTGGTTGACTTAATACTCATAAATATATAAACAACAAAGAACATTCCGTTTGGATAGGTTCTCAGTCGTACAGGAGTTGTCCATCGTAGGCAAAAATTCTTCAGTCTTCATCTGTACTCTGTAGTTGAGAAGCTGATGACGATCTTTGGACTAAGATCGAAACGTCCTACACTTCAACTACAGAGTACAGATGAAGACTGAAGAATTTTTGCCTACGATGAACAAAGAACATTAATTGTGTTGAAATGTATTCATTACATTCCCAATAGAGATCA
>OMNZ01110502.1:0-15190 GCA_900303255.1 Lesueurigobius sanzi
AAGGAATTCAACCGATGTCTCGCTGCCACTGAGATCAGACCCAGACTGTAACATGTAGGAAATGATAATAACAACACTAACATTTGTAGAAAGTAGTGCTTTACCTTGGGCCAGGATTGGGAGGTTTGGCCCCTGGTCCTTTGACGACAAAGAAAATCACCCCCCCCAACTTGCCTACCCCTGCCATAGGCTCATTTCCATCTGTTGTCCCCAGACAAATCACATGAACCTGTACAATACAGTAGGACATGCAAGACATAACGGATCACAAAATACAATAACTTCACATCCACAAGAAACACTGGGGCTACAAGCAAAATCAGTAACGAGAGACTGGGCAGAAGACGGGACAGAACAGAGGCAGGCGAAACCTGACAGCAAATTGGGTTTACATTCACAGATTCAGAGGGAGTCAGTCAAAGGAGGGCAAACAGGCAAACTGACACTGCCTTGTGGCCATACTGCCTTTGCTATGACTGATCCTGTCTGATCTGGAGCTAAGCAGGGCCTGGTCAGTAGTTGGATGAGAGACAGTTGGGGAAAAGTCGGGCCCAACTGGGAAACACATCAATTTATTTTTGTACTGCCCAATATTGCAACAAGAGTCATCTCAGAGGCTTCACTAGATGTCTAATCTAGTAAAAACTGCTCTAAACAAGACTAATATTCTCAAATCAAGTCATTCATACTCGTGCTTGATTTTTAGTTTTGTTGTAGAACCAAAAAACAGAACAATAATTGTAATTTATTCAATAAAATACTATTTATTTTTGTGTTTTTATCATTTATTTGAGCTGAAACACCTAAGTCACTTTCTTTAGTACTGTCTGAAGACCTACCAGGCAGAGAAATATACTTTCTGAAGAAAAATATTTTTTCAGTCCCTGTTTTCGGTACCAATTTCTTTTCCGATACCGGTAGTACCTTCATTATTTTTCTGATACCGTACTGGTATCATTTAACGGTACCCAGCCATACAAATTGCAGAAATGACTAAAGTGAAAAGCATTAATCAAAACTGTGTGAATGAAGTGAAATATTACTCCAGGTCCGTTTTTGCCAACATGGTTTTATGACTCAAAAAAAGTTACTTTTCAGGATATATATACTGCTTCACTCCGGTCTCTGCCCCCTCTGCTGACACCAGTGTTTGTTTGTGTGTGCGCAGCAGTCAGCACTGAGTTATTTTGCATATGATGAGGCCTTTGTTCCTGAGCTTGTGTGTGTGTGTGTGTGTGAGGACAGCTCCTCCGGGACATGTTTGCTGGGGTTTGTCCCGTGTATTGGGTGACTCACTTCCGTGTACTCTCATTGTTTTGCTCCCTGCTCTCCCGGGCACGGCCATTGTGAAACAGGAGGGTGGTTCTTATTTATAGACCGCACTTCACACGCAGCACTGGTGTCAACAGCCCCAGCAGCGAGGGAGGGAGTGAGGGAGGGGGGTGGGTGGGGTGCTGCTCTCTGTCGGGTGGGGCCACAGAGGGAAGCTAATGTCAAGTACTCTGCATGGGCTGCACTAGAGGCTGTGTTCACGCTGTGCAATTCTGCTTCATTTGGAGCAGGTGCCAATACAACTCTATGGGAGAGAAAACGGTTTTGAAAGAAATTTCTAAAAAGAAAATTGACAGTGTTGTACTTGATCATTATTTGACAGTGATTGGATTCACAAACCTGACATATTATTCTCTAAGTCCTTGCTACTGGCCAACGTCATGCACATGTTTTGAATATTGTCACCACTTTTGGACACCTTTTTATGAGAAAATAATTAGTTCATTAGTAATATAGAGTGTACATTAATGATGGAGATACAATTGGCTAGTTCTCCGTGAAGCCAGTTAGCACACAAGGGCAGACCCGGAAGCTCCTATTGACTTTCAATTGAAACTTTTTGGCCCCTCTTTAACTCATTATTGGAAATAGTCTTGTTAATATGGCCCTCAAGTGCTTGTCTTACCACACACTACACCGTCCTGTTCACTTTAGCTAGAAACATGATAACATTAAGTGGATAAAAGAGCCATGGAACGACTCCGTAAGCCATTCCTTCCCAAGCTCCAGCAGGTCGAGGCCCCCCATATCAATCCAACAATTCCACGTAGCCCCCTAGTATTATCACATCACTATTTTTAAAGAATACGTAATGTTTTCCTAAATAATTTCCCAAATATCTACATAAGAAAATTGCAAAAATGAGTAACTACACTGCAAAAAAAATTATCTAAAATGGTGTTCAAATATCAAATATTCAAACAGAAAACACTTAAATTGTATGAAGAGGAAGGTTGAAATAGTTAAAAAGTAACTATTGTATTTCTTTGTATTTATACTACTAAACTACTAAATTATATGAATTGTTCTTCATCCTACTCCTATTCTTCTTTGCATGGAATTTATTACTATTATTGCATTTGATAAATTGTAACTTTTTCTGATATTGAATAAATGAAATGAAAAAAATGAAATAAAATTGTTAACAATATTTTACCTTAAATTCTGAAAAAAAAAGTCTTCCAATGAAAAACTACTTTTTAAGAATTATAATAACATTTATATTTATTCCTATTTTAAATGCAGTAAGTTTATTTTTCTTCCTTGTTTTGTGTGTGTGCAAACAGACTTATTGTATTAACAGATCATTTTACTAACCTGCTCAAATTAACGGGAAATTAGCAAGACATGTTAATTTTTAGCTCCGTTTTTGCAGTGTATGGGCTAAATCCTTATTATAATTAAACAAATACACATTAAGTTCATTAAAACTCAACTTATTATAATGTGACGTGTTTTCAACATTTTGTGGGGGCCCCCTGCAGTGCCTCTGAGGACCCCACTTTGGGAATTACTCTGTAAGCTGCTGAGTCACTGCTGGTAAAATGCTTCTATGTGAAAGCTAACTCCAGTATTTTACCTTTTCAAACCTCCATTAGTTTATTATGGGGAAAAAACTGCTGTAAATCCCATAATAGTTTGTGATATGATGTCATGAGCGTGAAATCTATTACTAGGTTATTCACAAACTCAACAAGATACTAAAAAACCCCTAATCAACAAAATTAAACGGTAAAATTAAACCTTATTATCAATTATTTTGATTTCCTCTCCAAAATGATGAGCACATGTGTCCACTTAACACGTAAAATACCTTATTTTGGTATGAAAACATTAACCGACAGAAAACTTCCAGGACATTTTTTCTTATATTTGGGTCAGTATCAGTTTCAAATTGATATCCTTAGCTTTTATTCCTAGACCCTTTCATTGTTTGTGCTTAGCTGGAGGCAGGAAGCTAGATCTCCATATATTTCCTTTGTAGCTGTTGTTGTCATAGTAACGATAAACAAATGTTGGAAATATCAGATAAAACCTTATAGTCTCAAATGTCATTCCTCTTGTTGTTGCAGCTTAAGCCACAACAGGACGACCTTTTTAGTTGTAGTTTTACACTTATAATCACTAGTTTTAGTTTAATCTTATCTCTCTTGCTCACTTCCTGCCTCCAGCTGATGTCACTGATGATGTAAGGAGTAATGGGGTCTATTCACCTGCAGTGTCTCGCCTTAAAGACCTGCCGGTTCCCCACTGATCGTTTGGACCTAGTTTCGCTCTCCTGTGTTTTCACAAAGGTCTTTGTTTATTCACTCGTGGTGCGCCGCGTGACTGGCCCCGTTTGAAACGCAGGAAATGAGTTTTGATTGAGGGCTCACACATGTTTTTGTTTATGGCTTTGCAGGGACGACGCTTCAGCAAAAGCCACCTTCTTCCAGCATTTGGTGGAGGACAGCTCCGAGTCCGGCCCGTCCTACTACGACTTCCTCCAGCAGATCCTCCTGCAGTCCAAATGACCCTCCACCTGCCGGGGCTTAGCCAGGACTTAACCAGGACTCAACCAGGGCCAACCGGAGCTAACGGAACTGAGCGGGACTGACCAGAACTCTGTTGAACCAGGGGAGGGGGGTCACTCCTGCTGCACCAGGGGGAACGCTCACTCAGCTGAGGCCATTTTGTCAATTGATTGCTTTTGTCTTTTTCACGAGACCAAACTTAATTTTTAACATAACATTTTGCTAAACGTTTTTCCTAGTTTTATATTTTTATTTTTATTTATAATGAGCTAAAACATTCCATAACTGCTGCCGTGACATACAATACAATACCATACAATGCCAAAGGGCCAACTCGCATGGAAAATCCAGCTTCCTTTCCAATGCTCCAGGACATGTATAAAATGTGCACTGAATCTGGATTTTAAAGCAATTACAAAAGTGAGTAAGAAGACATTTTTCCAACCTTGCACAGCCCTATTTGTAACACCTTTACGTTGAATACCGTAATTTCCAGCCTAGTATAAGCCGCACCAACCAAATTTTAAAAGAAAAAGTTCATGTGTAGGCCGCACCTCCACGTTCATGTAATATTGGTGCGTCGTGCGTCCCTATGTTCCCCGACGCCGATGTTCCTCACATTTCGCACGTTTTCAGCCGCAAGGTCAGCGTGCTCTTCACAGGGCGGAGCGGGAGTGAAATAGGCTATTTAATGGCGACGAGGCGAGGAGAGGCTGAAGAGCCGGATTTCCACAGGGACGGGGCGGAGCGTTTTGCGAGTGTCTCCACAACCTTCACAGCCTCAGACCACTTCAGGACTAGGGTCTAGAGCGCTTTGTGTACTGGAGCGGTTTGGGAGGGGTGAGGGGGGAAGCTCTCATACGCTCAGACATGTAGGATTTAGATGAGAAAAAATGCATTCGACCAAATACTACAAGCCTAAAAGTAGAAACAATTATAACTTGATCATACTAAGCCAAGCACTGGAGACCCCTTTCGATAATTACAAAAAACGTGTATTTCTTGTTTGAAAGGCATTTAGTAGGCATCTAACACTATAGAGTTCGGGAATAGCCACCGTTGCCATGGAAATCCGCCATGTTAGCAGCTACTAGCAAACGTTATTCATAGACTAACATTGGCTAGAAACATTATAAAAAGTGTAGAAAGCCAGTCACTGCTGGTAAATACATCTAACTCACTGTAGAATCAGAATGCTTTTATATGAACGATTACTCCAGTATTTTACCTTTTAAAAACTCTGTTGGTTTATTATGGCAAAAACGTCCTGCTAATCCCATAATGCTTTGCGATATGACGTCACATTTCCGAACCCTATAGACCTTTTCGCTGCTTACATCATCAGTGACATCAGCTGGAGTCAGGAAGTGAGCAAGAGAAATAAGATTAAACTAAAACTAGAGATTATAAGTGTGAAACTACAACTACAAAATGTCGTCCTGTTGTGGCTTAAGGTGCAAGAACAAGAGGCATGACATTTGAGATGATAAAATAAGGTTTTATCTGATATTTCCAACAACAGTTAGACATTTGTTAATTGTTACTATGACAACAGCAACAATGGAAATAGATAGGGATCTAGCTTTCCGCCTCCAGCTAATCCCGGAATGTTTACAAACAATGAAAGGGTCTATATTACAGCATAATGAGTTAAAACTTAATGCGGTGGCAGAGAGGGGGGAATTGAAAGTAGAAAAAGGTAGTACTAGCATGAATGTACCCCCACTGCGCCCTCTGGTGGCCACTCCCGGTAGGCTAGAGAGCTCTTCTCTGAGCTCCTGCCAGAAACTCACATTAGTGGGGGGCGCGTTAACCAAGCCATGCTGTCGGTGCTGCAGGTGGGAGATCCATGTAACAACTGCCTGCGGGCGCGGCTCAGGTCGGGTTCATGCATCGGTAAATATCTAAGAATTAGCTGCATCGTTGTATAGGTTGCAGTGTTCAAGGCGTGTGAAAAAAGTAGCGACTTATACCCCGGAAATTACGGTAAATGCTCTAGTTGACTAATTTAACATCTCTACTCTCTACTCTCAACATAACATTTTCATCAAAGAACATTCTAACATCAAGAACAGACAAAAGTGTAATATAAATCTGTTGACAAAATGAGCACTGCAGGGTGTAGCTGCTCCTGCGCCCGGGGCCAGTCCGAACGACGCGCCACTGAACTGCTCAAGTCGCCGCTGCCTTTGATATGTTTTATTTATTTTTCCATGCTCTTTATTTGAACAGTTTAAACACTGGATGGCCAATCTTTCTGAGCTGACTTCTCTACAGTGTGGCGCTCCACATGGTGTCCACTTTGGCCCAGATCATTTCAAAGTCCGCACTCTACTCTGTTTGTAATACTCTGCCCGGCCAGGAAAAGGACACCACTCAGAAAACTAATGAAATAGGTAAGAGCCTCCCATTGGATGATTACGGCATGTTCACCAGTGCTTTGAGCGGCTCGGAGTGGGGGATAAAATGTGGTAAATCCAATGGCCATGGATGGCACTTCTCTGCTGACACCCTCTAGTGGTTAGGGGTGAAATAACTCAACAGCTCAACAACAGCTCAAAAGCCTTGCTCCAAAGAATATTGTTCCCTCCTGTGATGACACTGAGGGGTGTATCATTTTAACCACACAGGTTTTTGTTTATGGGATTTTTAAAGTTTTAGCTTTGATTGACAGGTCTTTGAGTACTGTGGCGGCTCATTGCCTCTTGACTTCACTCACAAGGTGGAAGCGGGGCTGCCAATCTGCGCCACTGGCCCCTCTGACCACCAACAACCCTCACTCCACCACATTCACCCAGGCTTCTTCCTGACCTTTCCTCTGCAGTCTCTAAGCCAAGTACTGGCCAGGCTCTACCTTGCTTAGCTACAGAGACCTGACAGGATCAGGCAGAGCAAAGGAGGTACTTTTTGAGTAAACAGATGCTTTGGTCTTATATAAAAGAGATCAATGAGATCCAATCTCTTTGGAGCAGCTCCTCCTTTCTCTGTATAAAATATAAGAAAGAAAGTCATTCTGGTTCCCCCACGACAAATGAATATACTGAATGTCCAGAAAAAGTGTTAAAAAGTCTATCGTAACAGTCATCTTGGAATATGCCCATAGCATGAAGAAAAAAGCCCTCCACTGATAGAATAACCAGGAGCCTCGTTTATAAAACTGTGTGTGAGACTCTAATGATACACACATTTCCGGACACAGCGGTACGCACACCTCAACGCAATCTCCCTTTACTGACCCAGAAGCCTGTGCACGCCTCCATTTTCCCATAAAAGGACAGTGCAAAGTGACTTGATTTACCTAAACATGAGGTGATAATGAGAGGGTTTTACCAAAACGTGGGACAGAGAGGGACACGCTACAGCAGCGGGAGGCTGTGGTTTCGTACTGCCTCGTGCAGTACGAGTCAATAAAACATTTGGAAATACATACAATGAACTTAAAGAAGAGCCTCATTAAGACGCTGATTGTGTCGTTTTTATTCGCCAAGTAGCGAGGTTAGGTTTGTAGTCCCACATAACAAACTATGTGGAATTTAATTCATCCAAATCCTATTGTTTATTGTACGTGCACACTAGGGTTTTGTGTAGGATGAGGTTTGGTCTGGAGTCTGAGGGAGGAGGGTTGGTCTAAGAGGTGAGTGAGCAGTGGAGCCGCGGGGCTTAAAGGCCGTATCGTCTCTGAACAATAGTCGGGTTTCAAAGTTGACAAACACGAAACACACCACATACTGACACATACTGGCTGCCGAAACCATATGCTTCCAATTTCACACATCAGTTATTCATATTAGATATCAGTTGTTTACATTGGTTACGCTTGAATAATGGCAATGATGAACCGCTGTCAAGGCGAGAAAATTGTTCAAAGTACGAAGAAAGCTTGTCACCGGAGGAGCAGCCGCTTATTTACGGAAACTCACTTTAAGCACAGGCGAGCGATTGGACCCATGCAAAATATGTGTAATAAAAATGTAAATACTGGAATTAACGTTAGTTCGGGGGGTGCAGAATCATGTAAGATAAATCTAACAGCTAAGGTATTTTGTTTTTGGCATGTAACAATGCCAACATGAATATTCCCTAATATCGCTCATATACTGTAATAATAATAATGGCTTACACTTTTATTGTTCTTTTCAAGCCTGATTACCAAGTTTCTCAAAGTGCTAAATATATGAATGCAGCTCTCTGTACAGGGTGGTTTACGATAAGGCCTAAAAGACTAACGTTAATACACAATTATTTTAGGTCCTGTCAAACACCATTTCTTTGTAAATAAAAAATAATTTTACCAGATATAAAACGAGCACCACAAATGTGTGCATTCTTGATCTCAACTTCGGACCATGTGGCTTGTTTGATAGCGAGTCTGGTCTATTCTTCTGAAAAGGGTGCACGCCTGCGACCTATTAAGTCCTTGGTTGTTGGTCCTATTTGTGCGATCAACAAAGCAACACGATGGCATTGTGTTTTTTTTTTATACGAAAACAGACACGTGTCAATCATGTGGCGATGCTAGTACAATGTAGTTTTCAAGTTTTGCGTTCAGTCTGCGCCGCATACACCTAATTTAGTCTGCACACGTTACATGTTTTACACAAAGATCATGATAGTGGCTCACATTTTCATTCTATTCTTTGCCATTTGAAGAAATTAAAGTTGAAATGAACACTTTCAGATGTGATCAAACATGACTGCCTTGCCTCGTGTCTTGGCAGTGTTTCTGAAAAGTGCGTAGCTGGTACGGCAGCGTGGAGGACCGCTATGTTTCACGCTCAGTTTGTTTTCTGTAAATGCCACTTCGACACAGAGGAGCAGCTTTTGTGCGAGGCGAGCTTTATGAATGAGGCCCCTGGTCATTCCGTAAACTCAGGTAGTCGCTGACATGTGGCTTTTGACCCGTCGTTATCCAATGGGAGACTGGAGCCGGAGTCAATGTGGTGTCTTTGTTTTCAGCCGGACTGAGTTATTGTACTTATGAACAAAGCCACACATTTGCATGGAATCCATTGCTCTGTGGCTGACACAAACTCTTTCAGATCTGAATATTTTTAGTATGACGACCCGAGACGTCCAAATGTTTTGCTTTTCTGAGCGTTACAAACACACCATACCTCATCTCTGGGTGAAACCTACTTGTAGTCCATTCTCCTGTTCCTTTTTCCAGGCGCTGACGTGCCACTGTCCTGTTTGTATCTATTGAAGAATATTTTATGTGATAATTTATGAAACTGTTATTAAAGAAATGCATAAATATATGACTTTCTGTTCTGTTAAGGGCGTATGTCGCTGTTACTTCAATATTGCTATTTGAATGATTGGAATTTGCAAATCGCAAAGACTGCAAGAGAAAAACACAAAACAAGAACCAAGGCACTGCTCCCACAACATTACTTTTCTATTTACATTTTCTAAAAAGCCTTTTTCTTTGCTGGGCTAATGCACATTCCCTTCATCACCAAGACTGCAGTTACTTTGGTGATTTAATGTTCATGTATGTTGGACCAAAGCTGCCAAAATCATGAAGAAATGCAGCACAGGGTGAATCTACTGTAGTGGTACAGACTTTTCTGAGGCCTTCAAAAATACATGCATGATCGGAAAGTGATACTTCAACAAACGAAAGTCCAGTAAATTGACCCAACTGGGTTATCTTGAGTTACGGCGAGACAACAAGGCGGGTGAATTTCAAGATTTCTGTGGTACCTAAGCATCGTAGCTACCATGTTAAAGTAGAAAAATTATTAACAAACTCACCCATTACAATGGTTATTTATGAAGTTTCACCGCGGACCAAGTGACTCCACTTTATTCCTTCGCCTCTCGCCCCTCTCACCCGTGTGTACAGGCATAAATATTGACATTTGGAATCCACGTGGAGTGCGTGAAGTCCAGATAGAGACGACATTTCCAAAAAGAAAATGTCCAAATGTTTTTCTGATCATAATTTGACTGGATTCACAAACCTGCCATAATATTCTTTTGGCTGAAATTCCTTTCAATCAATCAATCAGTTTTTGTAACGCCCAATATCAGGAGTAACAGGAGTCGGTGGAGGTGGAGGAGGTCGGTACAAATACAAAACAGGTCAATATCAAACGTCAAACAATTGAAATGTCAGCCTGGGGTTTCCCACATCCCCCGCGGCAAGGGAAAACTCAAAGAACCACATGGGACAAAACGGAGAAACCTCGAGGAGAACCACAATGGGGAAGGGATCCACTCCTACTGACAAACATCACGCACATGTTTTTGAATACTGCCCTTTTGGACGCCTTTATGAGAAAATAATTAGACCTTAGTTCATATATGTGCTGACAGCGAAGACATTGACCTTTGTGACGGCTTTTGTCACATGTGGATTGGCCCCGGGATTACAGAGAAATTGGCAATAAACTAAGATTGCAATCTGCATTTTGACACTTACCATAGTTACCAGGAAAGAATTTCCATGTCCGTGATCAGACATGGAAATTCTGCTTCAGCACAAAAGTCTGCTAGTCGTGAACAGTGAGTGAAGTCAACAAAATCAAACCTTCATTAATCCCTTATTTCTAGATTACTGCAGTTAATTTGTACTAATGTACTTGTTTTGGCAGCTCTGGCCCTCCATATGTTTTCATATATCTCTCCATCTATGCAATTTTATGTGTCTCAAAGCTTCTAAACCTGTTTTTCTCTTTTACAGCATGTTCTGAAATGTAGTTCATATTTCAGTTTTCTCTCAGACGTTAACGCTCCTGGTCTAAAACATGCTCTGTGAAACAAGCTTTGATTTTTAAGGTGAGAAAATTCATATGACTGGGGGAAAAAAATCTTAATTTAGAGATATCAATTTGAAACCTTTGATGTAGTTTATAGAAATGTTTCAGAGATGTTCTTCTTCTCTTCAGAATTAAATTTAAAATTCTTCTTCTCACTTACAAGACTATAAATGGTTTGGCTCCAACTTCTCTCCGAGAGGCCATAGTGCCATATCAGACAATTGGAGCACTTAATTCCCAAAACTCGGAGTTGCTAGTGATTCCTCACATCTTTAAAAGCACCGTAGGAAGTAAAGCTTTCAGCTACCAAGCTCCTGTCTTATGGAATCAACTTCCATTTCACGTCAAAGAAGCACACAGAGTTTCCATTTTAAGACTAGGCTCAAATTGGGATTCAATTTCAATTCAATTTATTTTTGTATATCCCAACAAAAGTCTGCTAGTTTCTTTTCTTATAGTCAGACCTGTATGTTAGTTTTTACCTATACAGTTTTGGCTGCTTCTGCTGCTTTCCTCAGAAGTGTCATGTGATGTTACAGTGACGTGTCTGGTTTACAGTTTTTGGTGCTGTTTTCCTGCTTGTAGCGGCAGGACAACACGGCCTTCTGCAGTCAGACTTCTTCAGAACTGTGTCCCAGGTGTGGGAAAGTTGGTGTGCCCCCTCGTCCCGGTTCACAGTCTGGGGAGCGCACTTCAGGATCTCGGTGGCTTCTCTGTGAATTTCTCCATTATGAGATCAATAAAGTATTATCTTATCTGATCCAACGGTGGTACTTGTCGCTCTCTGTGCCGATGACATGGGCGTTATCCCAGTCCATGAGGTGGTTTTCGCTCTTACAGTGGTCTGATATTATGTCGGACTTCATCAGTTCTTGCTCAGCTTTTCGTCGAGTGGCTCTGGTGCATGTTTCAGATGTTTCTCTCTCACATTCTGTTTAATGTTCCTTCTTCCTGATGTTAAACGCTCTTCCTGATTCCCGACATATGATTTGTTGCACGACAAACAAGGTATACTTGTATATTACGTTGCATTTTTGTTGTTGGCCTATTTTGTCCTTGGGGTGAACTAACAACTGCGGTAGTTGTGTATGTGGTTTAACTGGAGTGCTGATGCTGTGTTTGTTCATGGCCCGTTGTACCCTCTCCGTGACCCGCCGATGTATGGAAGTATTGTAGTTGTACCATGGCCCTGTTTTGTTTTTCACTGCTTTTGTTTGTTTTCTCTTTTCTCTTGTTTTTGGGTTGTTTTGCTTGCCGTCACCGTAACATCACGTGACAAGCAGCCGAAACTCTAAAGATAAAAACTCTTACACAGGTCTGACTATAAGAAAAGAAACTAGCATCATTACTATTAGACCTTATGAACCTAATCGGACCACAGCAAAAGTCGTCTCGCAGGGCTCCACAAGGAAAAGAAAATTGGTTTAACAGCCTTAGGGGCAATGGGCCTCATTCACAAATATTTTCCTAAGAAAAAGTTCTTAAGTACAACTTAGGAGAAACTTAAAAACTTAGGTCTGATTCACGAAGCGTTTTTAAGAAGACAAAACTGTTCTTAAAGAGAGATGCCCCAAATTCATGAACGTGACACTAAGAAGAACACCACTCCCCTCATTATCAGGATATTTACATTATATTGACTATGGAAATACAAAGACACGCCCTCTAGACTTCCATATATGGGCATGACCAGAGCATGAGGCAGTACTCCTGATCTCTCCTCTGATTACGACAGGTGTGACTCAGAGCAGCAACTAACGAGCTGCAGCCCTCAGCTGTGAAAGTCTACACTAACTATCTCTGCTCTATACCACCTCTCATCACTTCCATTCTCTCAAAAAATATGTTTTTAAGTTAAATATTTTTTAGAAAAATGTTACTCATGTTGTGAAAGAATTTTTGGGTCCATTTTGACTGTGATAATATTCTAAAACTGCAGATTTTTTGTGTGTAACAGTCCTCCTGACTGTCCTTAAGATTTGTTCTTCCAGAAGAATAACAAATTTTGTGAATGCCAAAAATGTTCCTAAGTCAGCCCTAAGAACAAATTTGTGCGTAAGTTTGTTTCGTGAATGAGGCCCAATGACACTGGGGGAAGTACGGCACACTGAGCCCTATCCTCTTGTTCAAGTAAAATGATCCGCCAATGGAGCAGGAATTTTGGACTTAAAATAAGAAAAAATCTTTAATTTCAAGTAAATTTAGATGTTTTATGATTTTTTTTATTATCAAATTTGTTTTTTCCTTAATTTAAGTGCAAAAATATACTTGTTCCATTGGCAGATCATTTGACTTGGCAAGTCAAAATTACTCAAAATATGGTCAAATATTCTGAATTCAAGCTAATTTAAGTTACTTTTTGCAGTGTGCAGTTGCGCTCATAAGTTTACATACATACTAAAAAACTGATTGCTAGTGGCTGTGAAACAACTGTGTTTCTTTTCAAAAAATAATGACAATTGAAGTATCAAAATGACTCTAAAAGACCCAAAAGTTTACACACCTGCATGATCTTGGCTGAGAAAAGAACTACACAAGCTGACACAATCGGGTTTGAATGAGTATGAATGAGTATGACAGACCTGAGCGTCTTCCATCCAGAGCTGCACAGTGACCCCTGAGTCATGGGGAAAGCAAAAGAATTGTCACAACTTTCATTTATTTTCTCTGAATAAAGGCAAAAAAATCTAATATTCTGCCAGAGTATGTAAACTTATGAGCACAACTTTAGGAAAGTAAAATGATCTGCCAATGGAAAAAGCAATTTTGCACTTAAAATAACAAGTGTCAAATTTCAAGTAAATTTTGATTCATTTTCTCATTTTAAGTGCAATGAGATGTTTTTTCTTAATTTAAGTGCAGAAAAACTTATCCCATTGGCAGATCATTTTACTTACAAACTCAAACCAAGTGCAAAGCTCCTTATTTCAATAAAATCCCACTTATTTGTAGATGACTTCTTGCAGTGCAGCCCTTCTCTGTTCCCATGCGGCGCAGCTGATGTCACCGCTGGAGCATGTTCCACGTGCTGCCTTGCCTCGGCCATGTGTCCCTCCCAGGCACCCTTACATCAGCCCCGTCCTGTGACAGCCAGGTTACACCTCACACACAAGGCCCGCATTCACTGAGCACAAAACACACTTGTTACAGCAGTGGAGCTTCATGCTACTGCAGAAAAACAACATTCATAAAGACACGCACTTCTGAAGGATTCCCATCTTGGGTTCGATTCAAGTTATGGAATTTTTGTGATTAGGGATTGGGTTCTCATATTTACCATATTAATCTTTTTAACTGACAGTGTTTGCCCGTGTGTGATCGAATAATGCTACCACTTTTTATACAGATTCAGACGCCATGTTGTGATGAGCGTCCGCACTTGTGGCTCGTTGGCAGTGAGCGGGAAATCAAAGACTGCTCCACAACTACTTTAAAGGTGCACTATGTAAAACAAAACCTTGATATTGGTGTGTGTGACCCAGTGGCTCTGTGGGTGCAGCATGGTGCCTTTGCTTTCCATCACAGAAGCCTCTGTGGTCAACAGGATCATTTGGTTTCATACCAGAAACTTAACTTGACATGTGCCAGACTCTGATTTGAGTTCCACACATTATCAATCTGGGATGGCTCTTGTTAAATCCGCTCGTGAAAGGGAGGTACCCTTACAGCAATACTTGAAGATAATTGGGGGAAACACCCATTAGTACCCGCCTACCGTACTTTTGCCAAATCCAGTCTGGAGAAAAGCACAAACGTCTCTTTGCTCCTGTTTCAAAGCAGAATCAATTGCGGCATCCAAAAGGAAGTCGTTTGTCGTAGCCATGTTTGTTATTCTTCGGTGTTTAGCCGTGTCCCGACCAAATGCGGCACACGCGGTACGGGCGAAGGGTTTACATTCAAAATGAATGGTAACGCGCGTTGAGGCATCTTGCGGCACGCGCGTTGTTGGCGCCACGTTGCTCGCGGTACTCGCGTTATTCCGCGCGTTGCTCGAGGTGCCCGCGTTGCCGCAAAAGTTGAAAAATCTAAACTTTTCCAACTCCACCGCACACGGCTACCAATCACAGCGGCTCGCTCTAGTGACGCATTTTACGTAATGGGATGAAAACAGGAAGAAACAAGAAGGCTCTGTCATAACAGTAGTAGCTCATTTTATCAGAAAATGTCACTAACCGGAGACAGATGGACAGGCGTGGGGATCGAGCGCCAGTAGTTGGTGTCCTGGCGGCCGATGCGGGCCAAGAGGTCATCAAACTGGGCACGGGACAGACGAAGTACCGCTGAAACGGACCTCATCCATGCGCAGCTCTTCTTGGAGCAAATGGTGAGTTTCACCAAACACTGCACGCCTGGTTTATATGGTGAATCCAGACACATTGTTTAGAAGCCCTACGATGACGTTGTCTGGCTTTATTTAACAGATAAAGCCACTGTTTCGATGTTCCCTATGGTAGCTGACCACCGGCAAGAGCAGCTCCTCCCAAAGCACGGCAGGCCACCGCGCGGCGCTCACGGCAGCGCGTTGTGACACAAAAGGCACCAAAGTGACACGCGTTGGCTTCAAAATGAACATGCGTTGTT
>OMNZ01110506.1:30746-41777 GCA_900303255.1 Lesueurigobius sanzi
CTTCTTTACAATGAAAACAAGCTGCTGACCTGCTAATGTGTGTTTTTTTTTAGGCAGAATTCATATTTTCTGTCTTTCAACCTCAGTTACTCAGGCCCACTATGATTTTCTTGAAAATTTTCACATCTACAGTATCCCCATAGACATTCATATCATTTGAGAGCAATATGAACATTTTAGACATTTTACAAGCTGTTAAAAGCCTTCTAGAGGATATATATATATATGTATAAACGGCAGCGGCGGCTTAAGAGGTTAAAGGAGATTCCTTACACCTGTGTGTTGCTGCTCAGCCTGACTTCCACCTGGCCTCTCGCCATGTGCCTCTGCGAGAGACATTTTCATTGTAAAATACTTAATGGCGTTTACTGCCCGTTTGGCTTTCCTGTTATTCTGCTCTCATCACCTCACTGAGCCAGTCATTTCATCATGTGTAATGTACACTTAAAGGCCCTATACCTGATTTTTTAAAATCATTTTTAAAATTACAAAAAAAAAAAGAAAGAAAGAGGGAGCGAGTAAAATAAATTGATAGTTGTGGTCATAACTTTCCTAACACATTTCTAAAATCCTGTTTCTTCATAGAGATAAACACATTTCACAATTGGCGGGGTCACTTTTTAGGATCATAGTAACAGAAATGCTAGAGAACTAGCCTGCAGACCATGGAATTGACAATAAATGCTTTATATTTAGATGTACAGAATATTTCCACAAATGTCTGAGTTTGCAATGTACTAAAGAAAGAAAAACAAAACATTTTCATTCCACTACTATGAAAAAATCAGGTATAGTCCCTTTAAGTAAGGCTAACATGTGCCAGTTTAAATAATGGTGGTGTAGCATCTTCTTACAGCGGCTACTTGTTTGTTTGGTTTATTTGGTTGGGACAGTGCGTGCACATGAAGAATACATGTGAACACGCCACTCCGGATTGTAGCCTTGGGCTAATTTCCATCCGTTGTCCCACATTTGCACTTACAAACTCACTCTCATTCATCCTGCCTATTGTACATGTTTTTAGTGCTAGGGGAAACTGGAGCACCCAGAGGAAACCTACGCAGACACAGGGAGAACATGCAAACTCCACACAGAAAGGCCGTACGGGCCGGGAATCGAACCCGGGACCTTCTTGCTGTGAGGCAATAGCGCTATCCACTCTGCCACCATGCCACCAACTACTGTGTGCAGTTGAGGTTCCTCACAGTCAGTGTTAAACTATATGTCATCATGCTCAAAGAGTCTCAGAGGTGGAAAAAGGTCTGTCGTTCTCTCCCAGCTCTCACCGATACATGCTGTTCTTGTGTTCTTTAGCAAGGCACTTCCACTTACTTAGCCTGACTGTGCTATGTGAGTGAAACAAAAGAAACTTGAAGCCACCGATTGTGAAGAGTGAATAGATAAGGCAAGGCCAAGTGCAGTGGGTATCCTGAAAACTATAGGTATTAAACTTGTAATACATTTGGATTGACAGACAACAGCTGTAAGACCTGTATTAGTTGATTATTATGCGTAGGATTACTCTGTATGCATGAGCGAAATAAAAGAGGTATTTTTAATGAAACCTTACAGCACGGTTAAAACTCAGAGAAGTAAGTTAAGCAAGTCATGGGCCCTAAGTGTGCCCTGCCCTGTAACTTAAGATTAGAGAAGTGTGGGAAGAGGAGATGCAGTTCTTAATGAATGAGGAGGTTTGAGGATTTGGTGGGCGGCTGATGACATGAAGGGGAAATGTCTGGGTTGCTTTAGGTTTCCTCAGAGAGAAGTCGTTGCTATTCCGAGCACACGCTTCAGAGCGTACAGCGGCGCATCAGAGCCATAAAAGAGATGATTTCCCATGTCGTGTGGTGTTAAATATCAGCCCACCCACCAGCCATTTCACCGTTACAGATCTTACATTCAAGGGGCTAGCTACAACAGATACAATTAACTTGTTCAAACATATCAGTTCAGTTCAGTTAGGTGTATAGTCAATCATTAATGCACACACAATCGAGGGCAGCGGAGGGAGGGAAGGGGAGAGTTCCTGATAGCCAGGTGGAGGAAGCTGTCCGTCAGTCTGTTGGACCTGGCACGGACTGAGACTCTGGAGCAGGGGTCTCCAACCCTTTTTACCTTGCGAGCTACTTTTGGGTAACAAAAATGGCAGTGAACTACTTATACTTCAAAGAAACACGTGTAACTAGGCCTCTAGGACTGCCAAGGTGATCATTTAATACAATAAATGAAAAGTACAGTACTTTCTGCGTTGTATTTATTTGGAGATATTTTGCTCAGAACAACAAAATGCATCTAAAATGTGACTCATGAAGCGTGTCTATAAATGTAGAAAAGCTTTGGCGAGCTCCATGGAAAGGGCTGGCCAAGCGAGCTACTGGTTGGAGATCCCTGCTCTGGAGTCTTCTCCCTGAGACTGAAGTTGTTCGTTGTTGTGTAGTAGTTGTTGTCATTATTCACCTTATTCAGGAACTTGTAATGGGGGCGGCCATCTTGTGTGTATGGTCAATCTGCAGGTCTGACTTTAGCTGATATTGGTTAATTTCTGATATTGGTGCAAAAAATAACATTCAAACAAACTGCTGTGGAAATATATCGATCAGTCCTTAGAGTTCGTCAGCTAGCCAATTAGAGTGACAGCAAAAAGTAAGTGGTAATCTTGCTTAAAAAACTTTTTCATGTCGTCCTTCCACTGAAACTAAACACATACATACTGTAATAACTAGCCACACAAAATTATTTCCTATGGATACAATTTGATTGTCTTCACTCTCTTACATTGACAACACTGGAATTTCAGCTCACAGGAAGTGCTAAGACAAACAGGAAATGCTTAGACAACAAAAGTGGGCGGGGCAGAATACGGTGAATAGGATTTTGATTTCTATTGTACTTGCTATTTGTGAAGGACATTTTTAGGAGAGACTTTGGAATCAAAACTCATGTTGTTTGATTTTCAGGTGTTGGGCCAGTTTGCCCTTTCAACATATACACTTTTCCAACAATAGCCCACTTTACAATTGACGTCACGCAGTCAGACAAACAATAACCCAACTGGTGATAACCCAACTGCTCAAATAAAGAAATGATGATGTTGACTTTCAATGCATATTTTAAGTAAAGTTTCAAATGTATATGTCTAAAATATGTCTATTTTTCCCCATTCACCTGCAGCATCTCGTCTTAATTTGAAAGCCTTGACCATTTCGCCTGGGAGATACACACTTGGGTGCCTACAGTAAGGTCTTAATGGTTCCCTCTCACGTTACAACATTACTAAGTCAGCTTTAGCCTCCGGGGGGCTACTGCAATCAGATACATGCTTCTCAGAGGACAGGCTTTTAAATGAACACTTCCCCCTGAGGCAACAAGGGACTATTACAGGACAGACATCTTCTCTTTGGGATAAGGACGTCCATCATTGGGGCTAAGTACAGAGGAGAGGGCCCTGAGTCAGAGCCAGGAAAATGAAGCACTGTGTCCTGGGGGAGTTAGCACAGAACAGACAGGAGCTACAGCGGCTATAACTAATTGTTGCAACTATGAAGTAAAAGGTACTCAACTTTACTGAACTGTGGGGGGAAAAGAAATGTAATTTGAAGTATAGGTTTGGTGCAGAGGAGGACAGATATTTGTCTTAAGACTGTAACTCGGGACACCCTTTAATCTTGCATTTATGGGCATGACAAGAGCATGAGGCAGTACTCATTTACATTTACTTGAGTACAGGTGAGTAACTTTTTGAAGTGTTTAATATTTGTATGCTACTATTTTTAAAATACCGTTACTCTTATTGTAAATGGCCTCCTGTATTTAGTCTAAAGTCTGTTCCTCTGATTACGACAGGTGTGCCTCAGAGCAGCAGCTTACGAGCTTCAGCCCTCAGCTGTGAAAGTCTGATTTACACTATAGCTGCCCACACACTACAGGATGTTAAAATCTGTGCACAGACCACACACACTTACGAACAGACATGAGGACACACATACACACACATGAGGAGTCCCACCACAGATCATGCCATGAGAGAAAGTTTTTATTGAGCCACGCCTCCTAAGACTCAGAAAGACTAAAAATTTGGCTAGCTAAAATTTCTCTAGAGTGTGGGTAGCTTATCTCTGCTCTATACCTGATCACTTTCATTCTCTTAAAAAAATATATTTTTTTAAATGAAATGATTTTTAGAAAAATGCTACTCAGACTATTTTGACTGTGATAATATTCTAAAACCGCAGATTTACTGAGCGTAAGAGTCCTCCTGACTGTTCTTAGGATTTGTTCTTCCAGAAGGACTCTTTCAGCTAAGAACACATTTTGTGAATGCCAAAAATGTCTTCAAGTAGGCCTTAAGAACAGTTTGCTTTCATGCATGAGGCCCATTGCTCCTATAAGGCAGCCTAAGCAACCCCTTTCGTATTGAGAAAAATGTAAAATGTTAATTTTATTGTCAGCAGTATATGGCATTATGTACAGTATATAAAATGATATGGAGTTTGAAATGTATTACAAATGTATTTTTTAAATATAATACTTTGAATCAGTATTTATTCCTGGTTACTTTTTAATGTAAATTTAAGACAAAAATATAATATTTTCTTATCAATAGTGTTAATTTGAATTATTGGGGGTCCACAGGGGGATTTTGGATCGTTAGGGCAGTTCTCAGTTGGTGGGTCGGGATCCAAAAGTCGGTTGCAAGCCTTTGGGGAACATTATTTTGATATACACCTATCCGTTAAGAATGTACAAAAAACATTCTTGTTATAATGGATTATTTTGAGCATAGTTTTAGCTTTATACTGTATGATTATTTCATGCTTATTGAACTAGAATTTGTAGGAAAATATATATACTAAATTTGCTTTGTTAGGTCATGGCTTGGCATTATATGGTGGGTCCGGACATCACATCAGTTGAGAACCACTGCTCTAGGAGGCCGTGACCAACTGGACTGGAATAGCTGTCCTTATTTTTGTGTCAAAATCTGGACTTTAATGTTTGTCCTTGTAGTGTTTCCGTCACATTTCACATATGCAAAATTAATGACAAAATGATTAATTCATCCAGTTCTCAATCTCCCTCCCACAGCTGCTCCTACTGTGTCACATCTTGACTAAAATGTCTGGTATGAAATTGAGATGCAGGTATCGACAAGCAGAAGCCAGGCTCTACTTAGTCACTCTCAGAGAAATGTACGTTCACATTACATCCAAGTCCATATCTCATGTTTCTGCCCGAGTACATGATAGGCATTTATTCATTATTGAGGCCACAGTACGGACTAAATCAATACTGGCGCCACTAATCTCCTTTAGTTTCTATATACAACCAGTCAGTCAGATCCTTTGACACACCGCACAAAACTTACAGGACATCAAAGCATCATTTAGAACTTACCTGCTGCTCTGGCTTTAGATTCAAGGTCAAAACTGATCTAGCAATCATTCCTCTGTACATTTTAAAGGATGCAGCGTGTTGAGAGTGGCTATCCTGCCTTTCAAAATGAAATGTTTGATCATTTGTTTGTAAAATCACAGTGAAAGACATCTATGGGTAGTCTGGCTTTTTTCTGAAGTTCTTTTGAAGTGTTGGGCCAGTTTAACATCAAATCTTTTTTCCTAATCCTCACAATAAGGAAGTTAATTATCACTGATTCAACTTTTGTGGGAAACTGTAAATTCAAAAGGCATTTTCTTACATTGTTGCATCCAAATTTCCGCTTTTGTAGCTCCTTAAATCATGAAATTTCCAATGTTGTTCCATTTACACTATTTGGAAGCTTTTTGAGATTTTTCAACCTCCAGTTCCTTGATTTTTTTTACCAATATATCAACAAAATAAATCTTTTGGACAGCTTATTGAAGCAACGCAACAGCAAATGGTGCTGTAATCCAGTGTTTCCCAAACTGGGGTACAGGGACCCTTAGGGGTACGCCAGAGCTTAGCAGGGGGTACTTGGGATAATTTCAGATACAAAATAAGATAAAACTGAATTGTGTTTTTGATTATGATGTTCAAAGAAAAGCTATTTAAAACATTAATCTGTAAAAAGTGAGTGAGAGAATATTTAGTCGCCTTTTTACTGAAAAATAGGTCCAACTAATCATAAAAACCATCAAGACACGGGGTACGTAAAGTATAAATAAAAGGCCCAAGGGGTATGCCAGACAAAAAAGATTGGGAACCACTGCTGTAATCAAAGCTAATGCATTACCGGGCAGTGTATCTGATGTGATTTCTATTATTTACAACATATAAACTATTTTTATTGTATGCATTTCCCCAACGCTTTGAATGCCATAAAAAAAAAAGAATAAATCAAGCCAACACACCGATTACTTTATAATTTGTAATTTATTGTACATGAACACATTTCCCACAAACCTCCAGCAGCAGGCGCACCAGAGCGAGTCCACACACCACACAACACAATCTTCAGAAGCATCAAAAGTGTCCTCGTTAATATTATGTTACCGCTTTCTTCGCCATGAGCATCACCAGCCAACAGTAGCCCCACACACCCGTTCGTCCGGTCTCCTTCGTCTCGAGTCCACGGCAGCGCATCAGCTGAAGTCACATTGTTTTTATACATTTCATCCTCTTACAAATGCTAAATGAACTAAGACAAAACAAGATAAATACCTTGATATTGTGATTGTCAAACCGTGTCAAATTTCCTTTACATAGAAAGTCATGAAGTCATTTCTCGCCCCCTCACAAGTCTCTTCAAAACCAGAAAAACAATGTCTGCCTATGCCTAATGTCTTTCTATATAACTTAAAGCCACACTGCGCAACATTTCAACCAGTAGAACCATTAATTGTATCATTATGGGTGTTTTTTATTGAAGAAAAATACCTTAGAGAAGTCTGTAAGATTGCAAAATGAGCAGAGAATATTTTAAAAGTAAATGATCTAGCCTCCTGATTGGACATGAAAGCCCCTGCTCGTTCACTGTGCAAAAAAGAAGAAGAAAAAAAGCATGTTCGGGTTGATTGACAGGTCGGATCAGGGGAAAACCCACGGGTTAAATTTATGGGGATTTTTGGAAGAAGGAAGTGATTTAGATTTTTTATGTTCTTCTAAATTTGTAATCATTTACTGTATACTTAAGAGTATCATGTTTGGGAGCTAGCCTCTCTTCAGAACGGACTCGTAACTTTGCTGAAAATGGGACATCACCAGCTTGTCCTCATGGAGATGTGGCTGCTTTGCTGTCACAACAACAAGGTTTAAAACATTTAGTCTTCATCCAAATGCTTTGTTTTGATGACCCCTGGAACAATAGCATAGTTGGGTTTAGTTACTCAACATATAATCTCAAATGTTCCGCAGTGTGGCTTTAAAATGGTGCATTTGAGGAGGATTTGTATGACTATGCTCTGTATTATTGCGAGTTAGGGCCAATACCAACCCCAGCACAAGAGGTCAACAACAGAACAATTAGATCTGTATATTTTTAAACACATTTTTGACTCTTGCGAAATATAATGTCTTTGTGTCTAAATGGGTAAAGGGCAAAATCCCAGGCGTCCTGTCTCTTCTGAACAGCTAGAACAAATGTGCAACTTAAAACAACAGTCGTAGATTTTGTAGCAAATTAATATCCTTCTAACCAAGGGCACCGTCCCAATTACTATATTTAACAAAGACGCATTACATACAGATAAAGAAACCGGAATTGCTAAAGTGGAACTAACCTAATTTTTGTTCCCTGTTCTGGAGGCACGACTTTAAAAAGGCGCTGCTTTAGGGGCCAGAGGAGATTTATGACACGAGAATTAACCAACCACATTTTAGTTACATGTCCAAACACGTGGCTCGAATTTGGCCGAAAGACAGCAGCCTCTTAGGAGTGGACTCGGCGAGACGAGTGCGACTGAAAAATTTAAATCAAGAGGCACGTGGTGGGGCAAAAATAAATCTACACGACTGAGCTGGAATGATCTGTGACTTGTTGCGCAACACATTTCGCAGGAATGTCAAAGAAATAAAGTAAAGCACTCAGACATGCAGTACGTCCTATCCCCCTTAAGCTAATTATTGCTACTTCCACAAACACAAACACAGCCCCACTTACATAGTCAATAAGCTCTTTAGCAAAGAAAAACATTTGTCACTAAAACATTCATCAGGAATATTTTCAGCAATGACTGGCTTTCGAAACCGAGCTACATGTGTATGGATATTTCATCAGCTGAAAAGAATATTATCACAGCGGTTGGATTTGCCACAATGAGTTCAAAATGAGGCTTAGTAGGTTTGGGATTTTTTACCCCATATGGAAAAAAATAACCCATATGTACACGTAGCCAGGGCATATCACTGTAGTGTATCTCATGCGGCTAACAAAGCAAAAGTCATGTGTAAACTAAAGATTAATTTGCAGCAGAAACTTGCCCACAAACCAACTCCATTTCTTCTTTCTTCATATGTATAAACATGCAGGTCCCCTCTCCACCTGTAGCAGCATTACGAGACATTCTCCCCCTCGAAACAAACCGGCAGTGGACAATAAAATGGGAATAATACTAGTCCTTATAGTGAATTGTCTACTTTCAGGTGGCGCAAGAAGAGCTGCTCATTGCTTTGCTTGGGAGGGGGCCGACTTGACATCTTGGTAGAAAGTGCAGACAGTTCTTTGAAGAAGTTTATGGGTATTTTCTTTCTTATTTTTTTTCGCTGGAGAAAAAGTGTCCATAAAAAGGAGTCGTGTGCTGTCGATCGCATTCCACAAACAGAGATAAGTCGACTGTACAGCACAAGGAGGGGGCAGGTTCATAGAGTCAGAGACCAGGTTTGAAGATATCCATATATAACAGTGGTGATTCCCCCGGGGAGTGTGCGCCAGAGTGGCCTGGGATACACTTTTAAATTCAAAGTGGGTTTTAACACTTCAGAGTGCACAGGAGAAGCCAGGGCACTCTCTCAAAGACTCATTTCTACTGGACGATATGGTACAGTTCAAGGCAGGAGTTTAGTTTGGCAAGCCCTGAAGAACTTTGTGATTCTGTGTGCACAAGACGAGGCAGCAATGGCAAACAATTTGAGATACAAACTGTATTTGAGCATCACTTAAAATACTTTGAAGTTGCTATTATGTATGCGGGGGCGTAGTGCTGAAATTAAACCATCTGGAACGGGCTATAAACAAAAACTGATCAATTAGCATCTTAGCCACAAAAGCAACTTGGCCGAGTTGTCGACCTATAGCACTTCCCCAACAACAAATCGTATTTGGAGTATGGACTTCTTTTAAAAACACTTAGCAGATTCATACATCCCTAACTTGGTGATGTGAGTCAGTGAGGGGTTTGTGTTTTGAGAGGAAAAAACCCGGCAGTCAAGGCATGTTTTTGAGGCTAATATGAAGGTTAATGAAGCTGGGCCACTGACCAGAGCAGGGCCATAGATAAGTGTGAACAGCCTTAGAGCAAAGCCAATAGGAAGGTAACGAGCAGTAATTAGGTGTGAATAGACCAAGAGGTTTTTCCAACCTTCTCCTCCTACTGGTTTCTTCTTAAAAGACCCACAATCGTGTCAATTCTGCTCACTTGCTGACGAACTTCTTTGGATAAAGATCGAAACGTCCTACATTTCAACTACAGAGTACATACGAAGAATGAAGAATCTTTGCCTACGATGGACAACTCCTGCACGACTGAGAAACTACACAGATAACGTGCTATGACATGGTCTAAATTTTTTCTATTAACTATTTTGTGTTGGACAGATTGTCTAATTGAAAATAGAGGCAAACAAATTGGTGCCATAATCAATCCAGCTAATTTTACGTTGAATCCACAATGACCAGGCCAGTACCATATCACTCCAGAGGAAATGAATGCCTCCCTTTGCACAGCGTGTATTTTTTCAGTTCAATACAAAGGGAATCATTTCCAGATTGGTCTCAAATCACAAACAAAGTAAGAGCACAGGATTGAGAAGCAACATTAAGCACAACTTTGAACACCAAAATCAACAAAGGAACACCCAATTACACATTTTTCATGAATTCTGTAAATTCTTGCATCAGAATCTTTGTATTTCGTCAGTTTTTCTTTAAAGGCGAACCATGTTGATTCGAAGTGGCTGTACGTTTTTCCCATTGGCGTGGCTCTGGCCTGGACTAAAGTACGGGAAGACCTTCGCGGGGAATTTCTCACGGTAGGTATATAGCCAAGACATATCATCAGCATTGTAGAAGATTAGTAGACCTTTTGGGTAGTCCAGGTAGACCCCGACTTTCTCCAGCTTAGACTTGACGTTGAGGCGGGTCCACGGCTCCGTGCAGGCGCTGTACTGGTTCCCATCATGCATCACGATACAGTAGAACCCTCGGCTCGGCTGGATCTGGATGCTCCCTTTGCGGCTGACCGTTTCGTTTGCCACCCCGATCATCCACTGGGTCTTCTCTGAAACCATGACCTCCCAGTAGTGCACCCCGGAAAAGAGGCCCTCCGCACCCAGGACGGACACCTCTACATCGAAGCGGCGCGGCGAGTCCTGGAGCGGCTGAGGGTGCAGGTTCCCGTAGGCCACGATGGTGCAGTCGTCAGAGAGGATGAGTCTTTGGTGAGCGGTGATGGGGTCCAGAGTTAGAGCGGCGGGCACTGTGTGGAGACAAATTATGCATTAGGGTTATTATAAAGCCCTTATCCAGATGTTAAAGTAGATTTAAACATTTATCAACTGTCCTTTCACGCTTTCACATCTTCAGTAGAACCAACAAACTCTAGTGGAAACATGAGATTATTAAACTTGTATAATCTTTCTATTACACTGATGTACTGTGATTTAACCCATTATGGAATGATTTAGTAAACACTGATATTGTTATTGCAGTATTCATTTTTATTCATAATACAGTATAGTGAGGAAAAAAACACACCCAAACATTATAAGAAAAGAGCGTCTTTGTAGCTGGACTGACTTATGGTTTAATCTACTCCCATTTGTTCCACGCCTTGAAAATCCAACTGACGGGAACCAGACTAATGCTTTGTACATGACAGAAAAAAAGAAATGGATCTC
>OMNZ01110506.1:51075-61346 GCA_900303255.1 Lesueurigobius sanzi
TTGCCCATCCCTGCTCTAGAGAAAGTGACTTAGGTGTTTCAGCTCAAATAAATGATAAGACACTGAAAGAAAGTGTTTTATTGAATAAATGACCATTATTGTGTTCAATTTGGCCCTGGAAATAAAAGGGTATTGTTTTTTGACAAAGTGTGTGCGGTTTAAATTTTTTAAGTTCGAGAACTGTTTAAGCACCGGTACCGTTTAAAAAATACAGAGTAGGCACCGGTATCTGATAAAACCCAACCGATACCCAGCCCTACTCCTGGTATTGTCTGTTAAAATGAGCTTTCTTTTTCTCAGAGGTCTCAGGCTCCTCTTCTGGCTATATTAGTTGGCCTTTTCCCTTAGCAATAAAGCTCCCCAAAGACATCCATTTTCTCTAGCTTGTGCTTAGTTTTAATGTAGAGCTCTGATATGTGCGTGATACATCATCGTCAGGACTAGAGCACATATAGAATACAACTCGATATTCTCCAAAGGATTTCGCGTCGACTTTCTGTCAGGAGTTTTATTATATATCTATGGGCAAGCTTATTGGCGGGTAAATAGGGTCAGGTGAAAGTTAATTGGAGTAATGTATGATTTTAGAGCCTGTAGCATGGGCCCGCAGTTTTTCCTATCGGAAGATTGCGCAGATCGTACGTCCAAAATGGCAGCTCAAAGAATGTCACGTGACGTCTCTGCAAATCATCTATACAAATTATTATGTCACATGTTCTTGTTGTGTTTGGAGACTGACACAAAGGCACTTAGAGACAGTTGAAATATTTCATGCAATATTAGTTGGATGAAGTAAATTTAAAAAAAGAGTTGGCATTGATCCAGTCAGTAATCAAGAAAATAAGAGAAAATTTAAACTACTAAACCAGGTGTAATATATCAAGCATTATTATTATATAATGGGACACAATGATGAAATACAATTTAAGATTAATGCTCTCAAAAGGTAATATTTTTTTAAATGACGTGGAAACCCTGTGTCAATACCATCTTAGATGTTGATTGATATAAAGTTGGAGAAAGGCAAGGCTCGTATTACGACGACAGTCATACTTTTAAACCCAACATGAGCATTATTTACTTGAACACCTTATTGTAATATGTATTGTATCGGGGAAACACATTTTATCTCGTCCCAGCCCTAGGATTTCAAGCATTTCACCTTTTACTGTAGGAAGATGTTAAAGCATTAACCTTTATTTTGCCACATTGTATTGCATTACTACATTTTAAAAGAAAGTAATGAAGCAACTTTGTAGCGCAGCGTTTAGCATTCTCGCTTCACTACAAGGTGGTCCTAGGTTTGATTCCCGGAACAAGTGGGAAAATGTGTGGAATTTGAATGTTTTCCATGTGGATTTTTCTAGTGAAATGAAAGTCAAAAAACAATACAAACGTACCCACATTGACCTTGACAAACATACCGTACAGTAAACAGGAAGCATGTCTTTTGGTACCTCTCCGATGTGACAGCCACTCCCTCCAGAAACTCGTGCCTGCCAGTCTCGTTGAGCCGCTCCTGCAGTATCTGGATGCCCTCTTTCACGTCGCGCAGCTGCTGACTGTAGCGCTGGATCTTGTGCTCGATGTCGGCTAGTTTCCGGGCCGTGTCCATCTCCAGCTCCTCCAGCATGCTCTTCTGACGCTCGCGCAGGAACCGGTGAAGCCGCTCGAACGCATCTCCAATGGTGGCACGCAGACTCTTGGCTGAGGACTGCAAAACAACGAAAACAAAATAGAAATGATCAATAATGTTAGACTGCATCGTTCATTTCAATTCACAAATATGTTTAATATGAATCGATGAAAGATTGTAGATTTGCAGACGAGACCGAGGCAGGGCCATAGCGAGCAACGACGAGACTGAGAGACCA
This sequence comes from Lesueurigobius sanzi, assembly GCA_900303255.1. Classification (NCBI taxonomy): domain Eukaryota; kingdom Metazoa; phylum Chordata; class Actinopteri; order Gobiiformes; family Gobiidae; genus Lesueurigobius; species Lesueurigobius sanzi. The sequence continues at coordinate 52,950 of OMNZ01110506.1, forward strand.
AAGTTTGAGGACTTGTTTGGCACAATAAATGCATTGAAATCAAATAAGGAAGTAATTTATTTGTTGAGCACTTTCACACATTTTAAAAACAGTAACATCAAGCATAAAAATGTAGATGAGAAGAAGAAAACAAAACATTATAGAATCATGACCATATCAAAATACGTATCGAATCGTGACTAACGTGAATGATTGCATCCCTAGTTTCGGTCGTAGTTTATTTCCCAGGAATAATGCATTTTGCAGCACGGTTTCCATATTATCACCAAGAAATTGCACACAATTATGCACACTTTCTTGTAACTTGCAGCCTTTGTCTTTGATTGAAGATTTATTGATCATCAAATATAAAATAAATTATGTGTGTGTTCCGTATTCATGTAAGAACCAGAAATAGTGTTTCTCATTAGCACAAGTACATAGTCATACAAGACTATGGCAACCCCATAGTAGAAAAATGTAATGTTGAATAAATTGGCATGGCAAACTGTACTTTTTGCTCCTTAAATGATCACAAACATGCAAAATTATATACAATACAGTCAAAAGGTAGTAACTGAAATATCATTACACCTACTCTACGCTACTGTCTATTTATTACCTTTGTCTTTTTCTCTTCTTATTTTCAATTTTCAATTCAATTCATTTTGTATAGCCCAGAGTCACAACAAAGTCACCTCGCAGGGCTTCACAGAAAATAAAAATACAATTTTAGACAATTTGTACAATATTAATAGTGTGTGTGGGGGGGGGGTAGTAGTAGGAGAAGTAGGATCTGTCCTTAGATCCTACTTCACGGCAAGGAAGAACTCCAAAAACCCATGGGACAAAACAAAGAAACCTCGGGGAGATCCATATTTTGCCGTTCTGTGTGGAGTTTCAATGTTCTCCCTATGTCTGCGTAGGTTTCCAGTGGTTTCCCCCATCACTAAAAACATGTACAATAGGCCAGGATGATTCTAGAGATCGTGTGAGTCAGGGAAAACTGATGCAAATTTGCCCTCGACTACAATCCAGTGTGGCTTGTTTGCATGCATGAGTCCCATGTAGTGTGTTCATTCACCTGCACTATCCCAACCAAAATAAACTCACAAATACGATAAAATATTTCTTAGGTAGTAACAGTTTTAGTAAAACAAGACAACTACAAATACAACTTCAATAACTAAAAGGTATTCAGATAATCATGTTCCAACCTTTCATTTCATTTTTCTCCCTCAAAACGATAGTGATCTTGGATTCACACCTTTTCAGTCTAACGCTGAGCACATGGGCTGCCAAAACATCTACATTTGGAACAATACACAAGGAAGTAGTATTGCCAGGATGGATTTTTTAGTTAGGGTCCATTTCTGTACAAATTAAACATAAATGTTAAGAAGAAAGTGTCTTTATTTCAAGAGTATGAATTATAACAACAAGACAATTTCAAAGTCAGCATTAAAACATACAATTTATAATGATTAAAATATCTAACATTTGATTACCCTTGCTCTTAGTCAGTGTATTGGTTTATTCAAAACCGTAAAATCGAGTTTACTTGATATTACCAATGCCCAGCCATAAACAACTACAACACCATGGTAATAGTGTAAAAGGGAACGCTCAACTCAGCCATTTCATTAGACACAGGTCACAGACTGTAGACTTCATATAACATTAGCGCTCAGTGTATTCACTGGAGCTTGTATTGATTCAAGTCGCACAGGGACGAGTGAGAAAGATGTCCGTTACAGTAATTGATAAAACAACTGAAATGGAGCTGAATAATTATAAAAATCTCAATATCAAAGCTGTAAAAATACTGTACGCAACTTTATGTCCTTTGTCGAAGGGGTATTTTGTAGTCTGCAGAGTCTTGTGTATAGTATTTGCTAACCATGTAAATGTATGTACAGTATGTGTGTACTGTGAACTAGTGGTGGCCGATATAACAAAAATCCATATCTCGATATTTGGGGAGTTTCTCGATAACGATGATCAAGCAATATTTTTGTAATCCATCCATATGTAAAAATGTGCTGGTAAATGTATTCATTTAGATCGCTGTGTTGTAAAAAAAATTTAAAAAAAGTCTTGAATAAACTGCAAAGGTTATTATACTTTTTTGAGAGATTACACATCAAGTATATTTAATGTTTAGCAGTTTTTGCAGCTTTTTGTTCATTTCTTGACATTGGAGATACAGTCGTGGACGAAAGTGTTGGCACCCCTGAACCTTTTCCATTAAATTAAGTATTTCTGCCAGAAAGTTAGTCTAATTCCACATATTTTTCTGTTCATTCCCTTTGTGTGTCTATAAGAACAGTGAAAAAAAGCAGCAAAAATGACAAATTTGAAATTATTTCACACCAAACTCAAAAAATGGGCCGGACACAATTTGTGGTACCTTTTCAAAATTGTTGGTAATTAACTTTGTTTCAAGCAGGTGATGCTCGTTTACACTCACCTGTGGCAAGGAACAGGTGTGACAGCGTAACAGGTGTGGGCAATGTAAAAATCAGGAATAAGATAAAAAGGAGAGAAATTGACTCAATCTTTGCATTGTACATCTGTGCCTGTCATATTAAGAATGGAGAACAGAAAGAGGAGAAGAGAACTGCCGGAGGACTTGAGAACCAAACGTGTGGATAAACATGAACAGCATCAAGGTTCCAAGTCTATCTCTAGAGATCTTAATGCTCCTTTGTCCACAGTGCACCACAAAATTAACAAGTTTACACCCCATCGTTCTACATCTAACCTCCTGGATGTGGACAGAAGAGAAAAACTGATCAAAGGATGCAACGCAGAATAGTCCGGAATGTGGATAAGCATCAAACTACTTTTAAAGAAATTCAAGCTGTTCTGCAGGCTCACAGGACATCGGTTTCAGCACAGCAGTGGGGTCCTGGGTCTCCTGCCATAGAGTTTCATCTAACTCCAAACTTCGACTGGTACATCAAAAGATGTGTAATTGCACTACATTTCTAGGAGGAATACTTCAATGGAGTGCCAACACTTTCGTCTATGGCTGTATACTCGATATTGTACATTTGCATATCTTCCAAACGATTTTGCTGTCATCTTGTTGAGTCGACGATATATTACCCACCTCTATCGTGAACCGATTTATACATTTTCAAAACATTTCACAAACCTTTTATTTTCAACCAAAATCTTTCAGCCATGATGCGAATTTATTAAGTTTTGCCGAGGAGACAGTTGAAGCCATCACAAGAGTTGAGTGGAGGGGGTTGAGATGGAGGAAATGGGCAAAGAAAACGGATTTGTAGCTCCGTCGAAAGCTGTAAGGCTGGACCTCAAACAGAATAAATCATCTGAGTTTTAGCAGCTGAATGTCAGAGAGAGGGAGAGAGAGAGAGAGAGAGAGAACAAAGCCCGTTAAAGAAACTGTGGGAGACTTTCAATTTGAGGCGTCTCAAGACAGCAACGGACAGACTTTCGGGAGTGTTGCTAAACTTGACCTCAAAGTCCCAAAGAATCATTACTCTAGCGAAATGAATCATCAAAAAGGGATGAAAATGCGAGATGAGATGACCACAGGGGACTCATCCAAAGCGGCGTTTTTGAAGTGGACTGTGTGAAGATTTGATAGTAAATGATGAAAAACGCGCTAATTCCGACACAGAGGTAGAGAAACACAAGGCACATTCCCGCTGTGTGTTTGAGCTCAGCCCGCGGGAACCCATTAGGGGGATATTTCTGTGTAAAGATGGGAGTGGTGACATTGAGGTGGGCTGGTTTCTGCGCGCTCCTGCCTGGTTCAGAGCTGAGGAGACGACACAGCGCTGTCAGGAGGAGAGGACGGCGGCGGGATGTGGAGCCTCAGACGTGGAGCGCGGGGACGAGTGGGAGAGACACTCATCTTCACACATGCGCCGGGATGATTACACGGACACCCTCGGCAGCAGTGTGCAGGGAAAACAATGTCTTGACATCGCTCAAGACCGGGGGAGAGAAACTACAGCATCCATGTTTGAGGGAAGGTTGGTGCAGTCAGTAAATAAGTGAGGATAATGATTCAATGAAGCCCTTAAACTAGAATATTAAGCTCCATCTGGGTATGCTGAAGACACATGTCTGCAGTTAGGACAGCACACAGAAGGAACAAAATATAAATTGCAATAATGTTGTGATGAGACTGCCAGAAGACTTAAATATTCATGGAGAAATACAAATGCAAAAAAGTGCATATGTATTTTTACATTTCATTCATTCTATCAAAATAGAGGAACGAGGGGAAATGTTGATATGATGTTGATCCGAAAGCAAAATGGGCAAGAATTTCAACCAAACCTGCTGTTTACTCCATATTTTTTGTATTTGTGACCAACTTATGCAGTAAAAATAGTTGAGCAATGTCATCATTTTTAAATTAATTTACATTTAATGACATTTAGCACCGGTGGCAGGGTGGTGCAGCGGTTAGCGCTTGTGCCTCACAGCAAGAAGGTCCTGGGTTTGATCACCGTGCAAATTCTTATTCCACACAGAAAGGCCCTGTCCAGCTGATAGGGCCTTTTTGTGTGAAGTTCGCATGTTCTCTCTGTATGTTTCCTCAGGGTGCTCCGGTTTCCCCTACCACTAAAAATATGATAGGGCAGGGCGATATGACCTAAAATCGATATCACGATATAAGAAAGAACTATCACGATATCAATGTATATTTTACGATATAATTGACAACGGATAAAATATTTCAAAAACCCAGCATTAAGCCTATTAGGAATTTCTTCTTTTTTTTCCTTTTAGTGCCACGTTAATTTCCTTGCAAATTTGATCTACTCAAGCAACATACATCCATCAAGTGGAGCTGAGCGTAGAATTAGTGTTGGCAACTCCTGACTTCAGTCAAAATCAGCTGAGTGCACATGCTCATTATATCGCATCCACAACCATATAAAAAATGACGACGATATCCAAAACTCATACCACGATATTGATAAACGATATGGCCCAGCCCTAATGTACAATAGGAGCCCCTCTGGGGCCAGGATTCCCCTGAAAAGAGATTCTTCATCTCAGTGGGACTTTCCTGTCCCACTGAGATGTGGGACTTGTGGGACTTTCCTGGTTAAATAAAAGGGGGAAAAAAGTTAACGTTTTAATGACATTCAAGGCCTTTTAATGCTGTTTAATTCCCCATGGAAACCATGGCAATTTAAAAGTTGTTTATAGAGGTCCAAATCAACAGGGTTAGCAGGACCCTATAGAGACAGGACATGTGTTTGCAATTCTTATACAAATAATTGCAGCCTTTGGTCTTTGGTAACTGCAACAGTTAATAAAAGATTTTGATCCAATAGCAATTATTCTAGTGGCCTCACTATCGACGCAGAGTTTTCAACCATGCAGAGTTAATCACAAAAATTTGAAAGGAGTCAGAACAGAGAGAATAAATAAACTATGCACAACTGATCTGAAGATTGATCAATACAGGGCTTAGCAAAACAGCTAGTTATCACCACATCAATGCAATCATTTCTCAATTTCAGCATTGGTAACCAAGCAGATTCCTTTGAAGTACATCTCTAAAGCACATAAGCCTGACCACTTGAAGACTTTACCGTTACCTATAAAAGCCTTTAGACAAGAGGATCGATGTTGTCGCGGAGTGGCCGTCTTCCAGGCAGAGCACTCAGTGAAAATGGTATATCTAATGAGATTTGCCTCTTTACAAGTCAGGAGTCAAGGCTAGTTTAGAGTTGATTTAGCAGCTGGAAAGGTGGACTTAAGTGGCATGGCTCTTTCTGAAACAAATGATCTGCAATAGTTTAAAAAAAGGGCCTATTATGCTAAACGGACTCTGTTCTGAGCTTGTAATGTTCCTTCATAAAAAAAATGAGACCTTGAGTTGTTTCCGTCTTTCATACATGTTTCAGTAATCCAGCAAAAATATCTATTCGCAATTATGATTAGATTTGTGATTTACATTTTAAAATCCAGATTCCATTCAAATATACATATTCTGAAGGACATCTAGGGGCAAACATCTGAGAGGACACTGAAATATGAGCAGCTAAGAATTGCATGCATTTCAGAATAGATATGTTGTTGTATGCAGGGAAGATAGTACTCAAATACTTGACTTAAATCATTAATAAGTAAAATATGTGATTAACCTGGCAGCCCTTCTCCTCGCTTGTAGTAATGTGTAATGTGACCAAAGATTCTATTCCTGACAACTGTTTCCATCTAGTTGCTTTCATTGCTGTTACATTGTTACACAAAGATTGCATATTTTTCACCACACGACCATGAAAGGTGATAAACCAGGAGAATAATTAATTTTTGACTTTGCAGAAGCTCAATGAAACAATGCCACAGTGAATGTGCTGTAATCAAAGCTAAGGGTGGTCCAAATTAAAGTGGGCAATATAACATACAAACACAAATAAAAGTGAATAAAAATCACGCGATAAAAAGTTAATCAAGGGATATCTTTGCAAAGTCACCCATCCCTATATCCTAGTACTTTATAGCCCAATATTCTAAAAACAAGTCTACTTCTGTATTTTATTTCATTTTTTATATCTGTACTTCAGGTCTATAATAAATAAATGATGAGTAGAGTCCTCCATCTTGTCATCTGTTGGTTTTTAATAATTTATCTTTCAGTGGCATTGGCACAGGAGGGACAGGGGTGCACCGAGTGTCACGTATAATGACCGGTCGGTTGTCAGGTCCGTCCCAAACACATCACTCATTCAGTCTCTGCTCCCCCATCAGTGTTAAGTCACTCTATGTTATATCACATTCAGTATATTATTGTTTACAGTTTGGGCTTCAGGAGAGAGTGCAAGTATTTATTTCAAAAACAAATAAAAATGTAGTGTACACAGGATTATTCTTTAAAAAATGCAGTGAACATTGAGGAACGTCTGTAACAAACTGTAATATGCCAGATAAAAGCAAAACAATAACAGTAACAGATTACCATAAAAACTGTAGATCCAGGAAAGTACGGACAGTAATAGACCTTTATCTAGAAGGCCAAGCCAACATGTTCAGACACAATAAAGCCTTAAACTAAAATATATGGGACAAACCCCAAGTAGTTTTAAAAACATTGGACACACCCATAGTAATTAGACCCAACCAGGCACAGGTGTGTAGTCCTTGGAGTATCCTTCATTCACACCTGTGTCTCGTTGGATCTAATTACTATGGGTGTGTCCAATGTTGTTTAGTTTAATTCCTGATGAAGACCTGGCAGGGTCAAAACATGTTGGCTTGGCCTTTTAAATGAACACCTTTTAAGTACTGTCTTCGTGCTTTTTGCTCCAAGATCACCATTACTACATTTTGCTACACTGGAACATTAAGAGCAAGCAGTCATCCTCTGTGTGCTACATTACAATAACAGACTTGTTTATAGTCTTCTAGAAAAGGTGTGATTTGAAGGTGCCAATAGTTGATTGTTGTTTGTGTGAGCCTAGGACTGTCAATCGATTCATTTTTCAAATCTGATTAATCATGCTTCTGAAATGTGATTAATCTTGTTTAATCACAGTTCATTTTAATGTACTATATTGATTATTAATTCTAGGCCTATAAAACTTCTTCATTTAGTGATTTTGCTCACATTTCATTAAAAAACTAATCCATGTTAAGATGCAGTCTTTATCAACAGGACAGGTTTTAGATTTGATGTAACTTTAGAGCCTTGAGCGAGGAGTCGAGACTGGAATCGACTGGGCTTATACACACAGCTGCAGGTGATGACCCATTAGGCCACACCTGTGTCAGTCTGTTGCCAGATTTTCCCAGTCTTGCACCAATTTTAGGCCGTCTCTGCCAAATTGATCTTTTAGGCCCTGTCCCAATCCCCACACTGTGGTCCTCTATGAAATCATGTCATGTCATGAAATCACCACGGCTCCTGAGACCAACTGAAGTGGGCGATGATGACCTGCTCAGTCTTTCAGGTAAAGTTTGCTCAAGAAACAAGCAAGGCCGGATTAATGCAGGGGCTAAGCCCAGGGGCCCAGCCCAGGGGCCCAGCAGGTTCAAGGGCCCATGGGCATAAGGAGAAAAAATGTGCGTGCTCAGCAAGCCCTGTTGCTGAGCACGACCGGCCGTGTCAAACTCTGTCCAATAAGCAGACTAACAGCTGCTCAGGGCCCCGCGGCCACCAGGGGGCCCCCAAGAGCGCCTAATATTCTTCATTGTAATTAATGTTTAAGGACTGCATTGAGCACTGTAATCCAAGGTTCTGTTTTCTGAATAGCGCCATGAAACATGATATTTCTATTTATTTCCAGTAGCTATATGTATGCTCTTTACATTTCTGTTTGAACCGGCCGTGTGCCCCCTGACCCCCCTTTAAATGTGCCAGGCCTAAACATAGGTACATTCTGCTGGTTCCCAAACACTGGGGTGAGGGCCATGGGC
>OMNZ01110508.1:0-18290 GCA_900303255.1 Lesueurigobius sanzi
TTATTGACTGTCTGTATCCTGCATGCTCAAAAAGTCAGGAAATTCAAGATTCAAGATTCAAGATTATTTATTTGTCAAACCAATCGAATGGTTCGAAATGATGTTTCTCTCATCCTTGATTGTGGAGCGGGGGAGGGGAAAGAGGGGAGGGAGGGAGGGGAGAGAGTTCACAGATAATCACCCTCGATGTTTGTATGATGATTTGTTAATGTACCACAGCTTTGATGCCTCTAAAACGATATTTATTCATGCTTATTTTACATCGGGACATAGCAGAGATAGCGCTGTTTATCCCGATTGACCTTTGACCGGAAGCACTAATTTGAGATTGCGATTTCGCTTATAGCCCAAGCTTTCCCAAACAAAGAGTGCCCCCTTATGCATCAAAGACCTCTTGGGGCCCCTCATTGATAAGAATTCACACTATTTAAAAGAAAAGGTAACTGTTTTCCAACGCTTAATAGAGACGTGTTCAAGTCTTTATATTATTAAGCTGATGACGATATTTGGACTAAGATCGAAACGTCCTGCATTTCAACTACAGAGTACAGAAAAATCTTTGCCTACGATGGACAACTCCTGTACGACTGAGAACCTACACTGATGTTTTCCAATGGCTTTTTGCTAAATTTTAAATATACAATACAAGGTGCCTATATGGATAAAGCTCCATCTCTGGCCTCGGCATAGTGAGTTTGACAATTTACTGAATGTACTGTCCTGCCCCGTAAAGTAGTTCACCATTTAAACATGATCTGTTAAATAAATCTTGGATATAAAATAACTTCTGAAGGTTTTTCCAATCCTAGGGTTATTGTTAGGTCCATTTGCACTCAGTAGTACTTCAACGAGGATTGATTACCATAATCCTTGAACATCATACTGTCCATCGGCTAAGATTGTTTATTCTCGATCACAGCATGTAGGAGGATGTGTTGCGGGCCCTTAGCATCCATCCTGCTCTCTTCCATGTCCCCTGGTGTCCTACCTTCCTCTCATTGTTGTTAAACTGCATTCCAGGAATACCTCGTCCTATACATAGAATACATGCAGCTCCATTTTCTGTTTTGAAGTGGTAAATGTAAAGTAATTAAAATATTTCGTTCTTACTTCGGCATAGCAGCCCTGACCACTTTTGTGCATGGTGCTCACTCAGACACAAGGTTGAGCTGAAATAAAAGTTACACATTATAACACATCAATGTGGCATTTCTCTTTTCTTTGGTGAAAATAGTTTTGCACATTTTCCTTTGCTCCGCTTTGTTTTCCCTCCATCTTTTGGGAATTTAATCAAGTTTCCAATATCTGCTTGGTAAAATTTTATAGTTAGTAGTGCCACCTTTTAATCCTATGTGTTATTCTGAAGTTTGGGATACTGATTTCCTTGTCATTCGGTAAAACCTAGAGAGATGCAAGTTTGTAATTTGTAATTTTTAAATTCTTTCAACAAAAATAAGTTGTTTACTTCTCTAAACGCCCCAGACAAACTTGCCGCTCTTTCCAGGCGCCTAATTGCTGTGAATCTACAGTCTCTCCCCATTTGCTAACCCTTAGTTACCCAAACAGGGGCTGAGCGAGCCTGTGTAATTACCGTCATTAGGATAATTTGAAGACTGTGCCACATGTGTTTGGATGGAGAGCACACTTAATCTCTCTCCGAGTCTTCTCGCCAATCGAACCTGCGTCCTCCTCCTCCTCCTACGCAGCGGCATATGTCTTAATTGAAATGACGGCTAATACAATCTGCGAAGGCCACATCACTTTCCGCCTGCAGCTGTGCCTCCAACAATGTGCGCCTCTGTCTCGGTGCGTGTTGGTGTGTGGGCAAAAAAGAAAAAAAAAACCTTCCTGACGTCTAAAAGATTCATGAAATGGCTCAAGGCCTCGCCGCGGCTCCTCTATAGAATGATGATGGACTGCCCGCGCTGTTTGGGGTCCAATCAGAGGAAATGATGAGATGCAGTCAAAGTCAGGTGGTAACGTCACAGCGAGATGAAAGCAGAGGTGTTGCGCATTCAGCGGCAGGCTTTTAAGGCTGTGAGAGGTGTGTAAAGGTGCCATATGCACGTTGTAGTGGGTTGAAAGTGAACAATAAATATTGAACTTGTTGACTGCGTGTGATTGGATGGATGACACATGGCTCTTCTGTTCAGATTTACATGACATGTTCACATGTAGTCGGACATTGTAATCCTTTTAAAAGCTTTTCTCTTCTTCTGAAAGAGATTGTATAAGACTGGTAATATGTGTGAGTAAGTAAATCATTTATTTTAATCAAATAAAAAATTGTTTGTCAATTAAAGAGGGAATTAGATTGTTGTTATTCACCTGTTTTTGCCTCAGTGGAAAGAGCATTTGTGACTGAACTTGATGCTAGGCCACTGGTTATCAAGCTTTTTCACATCAAGTACAACCCCATAAAAGAAGTGACCTTCCAAGTACCACCAGTCCTAGGTCTGGATTAAATCAGCCTAAATTGGACTAATTTATACAGTATCTAAACTAAACCATGTCTAAACCAGAAAAACACCCAACTTAAATGCATTACTGAATGATACATGGAATAAAAATGAATAAAGTCTCACATTTCTCCACCTGAATAAGCCCAAGTACCACCAGTGATACATGCTCCACAGTTTGAGAAACACTGGTATGAGCTGTCATGATTAACTAGGGACAATGCCCTGGTAATAGTCAGTGCTCTATGTGCTTTTTGTTGTGACTTTTGAAAGCTTTTGTGAGAAATGTAAGGAGATAATGACTTCCATGAATTCCAGCGATGCCTCCAGCTCTTTTGGATCTAAAAGCTTATAGTTTTACTGAAAGTGTAATTATCAGATGCTTTCGGAGGTTTGTCCAAAGAGGAAAAAGTGCAATCAGAATTCGTAATACTTCTAAAAGCTCTTCTGTGTGTTTAAAGGGGAATGTTTTACAGGAAAACCCAAATTGTTTCTCCTCGACAACATGAGGATGGAGGATGTAGCACTGCAGGGGCCTTTCCTCTTACGTACACTGGTGTCGGCGCACGCTGCTCTGTGCTGCATTAGTGCACAGCCATGTCCTGCCTGCTGTGAAAACACTAACAAACAGACCTGTGCATGCAGCGAAAACAGGGATTATAGTTCATGAGAGCAAGGCTTTCCTGCAAACAGCCTCAGCTTCGCACATATTTCACTAAAAAAGGCTATAGTTTGCCATTTCTGATTATGCTTCCTTCCACAGGTTTACAGGAGCTTTTCACAAGTTACAAATGAGTAGCAATGTTGACAGCTCTGTCTATATACTGTATCTATAAGACAAACATTTTATGATTAACATTTCAACAGAGCAACAGTGAATTTATCGAGTTTTCCGCTGTTATTAGTTGGAGGAATTTTACATCTCACATTTTGTGAACTTGTTAACTACTGTGAAAAGGATGAAAAGCAGGAATGTTTGTAGCTTTGGTCAAATGTAAATTAACACGGCTCTGGAATAGTGTTTGAATATAGAAAAGCTGTGAGATAAGGTCATTGTGGCTCAACGGATGGAGCATGTACCTCTTAAAGAACTTTTTATTTTATTTTATCTTTATTTATACAGGGAGGGCCCAATGAGAGTACAAGACTCTCTTTTTCATGAGCGCCCTGTTTCATAACAGAGTATAACAACAACAACAACAATACAGCAAACAGAAACAACTTTACAATTTCAGTTAAAACAAGTACAACTATGTTTATATATATATATATATATATATATATATATATATATAAACATAGTTGTACTTGTATATATATATATATATATATATCTGCTAATGAAGATCTCAGATGAGGGAGAGGCACTAGAGAGCTCATTCTCAAAAGTCTTTGAACTTGGTTCCATTTTTGGGCGGTGTAATAGGAAAAGGCTCTTCACTCTTGACAGGTCCATTTTTTAGAACTAAACAGTCATGTGACCTGGTGTCATGTGACCTTGTGTCATAGCTACTTGAGCTGTAGTTTAGTTCAGATATAAGATACTCAGGAAGCCTCCCAACAAGTCCCTTTATAAATAAATAAAATACAGCGTTGCTCTCTTTGATCTGACAAAGAAGACCAGCCAACTTTGTCATACAGTGAACAGTGATGAGTTTGATATTTGTCTCCAGTTATAAACCGAATGGCAGAAAGATAAAGTGCATCCAGAGGTTTAAGCACAGAAGGTGAAGTGTGCATATAAATAGTGTCACCATAATCCAGCACTGATAAAAAGGTGGCTTGAACAATTTCTTTCCTATGGTTTAGCGGAATACATGATTTATTTCTGTAGTAAAATGACAGTTTAGCTTTAAGACTGTGGCATAAGTTTGTAACATGTGTTTTAAAAGTCAATTTGTCATCCAGCCAGAAACCTAAGTACTTGTAAGAAGAAACTCTTTCTATAACTGTTCCTTCAAGGGTTTGAATATTTAAAGATTGAACTTTTTTCTTTTTAGAACCTGAAGAATACCTGTGCAAATATAGTAGGCATAATTATTACAGGTAACACCTTGGTGTGTTTCAGCTCTTAAAACTTCTGCTTTGATGGTTTGTTGATACAGTTTCCTTCCTGCTATCACAGATTTGTCCCATGTGCCTCTAGGGTGTACCATTACTGTTATGTTCACAATGTGTGCGACTTATTGGGACTCTCCTGTAACATCATATTTTGACGTTGTATAAAAAGCGAGAGCACTTGTGGCTTAGACCATGCAGAGTGTTGTCACACAGCCGCTCAATGAAGCTTGCAGGGAGAACGTTAGGGAAAGCCCAGAGCGGTGGAAACAGCTGGTGGTGCTCTGCTGTCGCCATACTGTGGACTCGGTGTCCCGATGGACTCCACAGTGCCGTTCTTTACTGCTCTGTAACAGCAAAACAATCATCTCTCGCTCTGTTCCTGTCCTTCAGTGTGTTGGGGCAAAGATACTCGGGACTATCTCACCTGTGACTGTGGTCGAGAGATAGCTTTTAGCGTGAGTGCTCTTCCTGGACTCGACAAGCTTCTTGACATTTGAAGGCAACATTGCATTTCTCTCGTATGATTGTGGATGTGTGGGTAGCATCTGTTTTGCTAGATTGAAATATCTAATTTTATCTTGTTTTGACAGAGTGTGAACGCTCGTCCGGGCTTAATGGAAAAGACTTGTCAGTCACTTAAGACTCTGCATCAAAAGTCTTTTAATATCACAGCAATGCATTAAATATAGTGGAGTAAAGCCACAATGAGCCGCTATTTTTAGACTCTGTCTCAAAGATGGATGGAAATGAAGGCATTTTCTCCAGGAAAGACATCTGGCATAAAACCTGCACTTTGATCCTAGATAATAATTTAGATAATTCAATGTGCTTTATACAGTACATTTAATTACTCTTTATTTATTTTTGTTGTTATTTCAGTGATTGTGAGTTTATGTATTTTCACTTCAAAGGGTCCAGGGTCCCAAGTGTGATTTGTCCGTCGATGTGTATAAAGGCTCCCAGTCGTCCAAAAATGATCCATTGTTGGGGATTATAGATTTTGCATATTCTTGCCATATCTGAGTGGGGTCCTCAGAGTCTCCCCTATCAATAGTTTTGAAGGATGGGTCAAATATAAAGAGACTATAAAGTTTATTATTGCCTTATTTTGGTTTCAATTTGACTTTAACTCTCGAATAAACCATCTCTACATACATGTAAGAGTCAATCCTTATTTGAGTTGTGACTTTTGGTGATGGTGGGTCCCGACTTACAGTTGACAACCATTGGTTCTCAACTGGTGGGTCGCAGAACCATTTTTTGTGTTTCGTGAGCCTGAAGGGGAGCATAGTTCGCCATATTTAACTGGTTAAAACTAGAGGTGGGGGATATCAATGAAAAAAAAAATGAATATCTCGATATTTAGTCTCGATAATGATAATCATACGATATTTTTGCAAACCACCAAAAATATGTAAAATGTGCTGGTAAATGTATTAATTTAGATTGCGGTCATCAAGGATAAAAAAAGAGATTACACATCAAATATATGTATTTTTGCAGACTTTTGTTCATTTCTTCCGAAACAACAGTTTTGATATTATCTATTATCTAGACGATATATCTCCAACCTCTACTTAAAACACACGAAAACATCCCTGAATCTATTCAAATTAATTTTTATCATGATTTCAGCTTCACTAATTTCATGTTTATCCAACAGTAATTGTAAAAATACAGTATTTTTCAATATTTTTTTTAATAACAAATGAAATTCTTTGGAACAAGGCCTGTCATTCTAGATGAGGGGTCCCCAATTGGCAGACCTGGTGCCAAATCCGGACCTCCAGAGGCTTTTGTCCGGACCCCAAAGCATTTTCATCCTCAATATACTTATATCATCTAAGGCTGAATAAACAATATAAATACCACAGTTAATGAAAGCGTAATGACTTCTTCATTGATCATCTCTGCATAGTAAATAGACAACCTGTGTGTAGTTTTGGTTAAGACCTGGTAACATGGTTAAGACCATTGACCGCATATGTCCGGACCCTGAACATACGCTGAAGGTTCCAAAGGTAAAGTTTGTGGACCTTAAGCAGATTTTTTTGGGGACCCCTGTTCTAGATTGATCGTTCGTCCTGGTGCCTACACAACCCCAAGTCAGAGGGTATTGTAATTAGAACTAAGCTCATCTATAAACTAGGGAAGGCATCTGGCTTGGAAACGTATCTAATATTCAATCTCACAGCTGCGTGATCAAAGGCAAATGTCCTCAGTAAGGGGGAAAAGGTGCAAGAAAACATGATTTAATGATACTGGCCTACAAGAGGAGCTCCTGCTATTCTTGGCCCATTATTAATAATTCCTATCCATGGGCAGCAAAAAGCTCAGATATTGCATGTATATACTATGCTCTGTCATCATCATCCTTCAACCCATGGCCTGTTTAAGTGTGACAGACTCTCAATGACACTCACAATAGGAGCAGCTCTTTGAAAGCCAATCCGTAACATAATCAGCTGCGACAGCCCTAATCCATTTTTAAGGCAGGAGAAATATTAATACTATAACAGCTGTATCAGGACTATAGAAAGCCCCTCTCACAGACACACACATACACATACACTTTCTTCAGGGATCGCTCCTCTCTCTCCCTGTCTCCATGGCGACGCCGGTTCCCCGTCCGATCGGCTGGACACACTTCATTTAGGTGACTCTTGCTGACCAACATGTGGGACAGCTGCGCCCGTGCTGCGAGGAGCCAGACAAGCAATCAGGCCAAACACACTCGCTGGGAACGCGCCGGTCACTTCTTTCCAGTGGAACAAGTTGGACGGGAGCTGCTTGGAGAGCGGACAGGGCTGCGGAGATTTCGCAGTCCAGGGCTGTAGGTTTTTCTTGTTCGTGCGTTAATTTACCACGTCTCAACTGCGATCGATTGAGTCTGTGTAGGTTCTCAGTCCTACAGGGGTTGTCCATCGTGGGCAAAGATTCTTCAGTCTTCATCTGTGCTCTGTAGGGTTGGGTATCGGTTGGGTTTTATCCGATACCGGAGCCTACTCTGTATTTTTTAAACGGTACCGGTGCTTAAACGGTTCTCCTACTGACCAATACCCTTTTATTAACAGGGCCAAATTGAACACAATAATGGCCATTTACTCAATAAAACACTTTCATTCAGTGTTTTTATCATTTCTTTGAGCTGAAACACCTAAATCACTTTCTTTAGTGCAGTCTCTAGACCCACCAGGCAGTCAAATTTGCTTTCTAAATATAAATATTTTTTCGGTGCCTGTTTTCGGAACCAATTTATTTTCCTTAATTATTTTTTCAATACCATGCTGGTATAAGATAAGATAGTTCTTTATTGATCTCACAATGGAGAAATTCACTATTGTGTATCGGTATCATGTAACCGTACCCATCCCTAGTGCTCTGCTGTTGGAGTGTAGGATGTTTCGCTCTTTATCCAAAAAGCTTTGTCAGCAAATGAGTAGACTTGACATGCTCGTGGGTCAGAAAACCAGGAGAAACCAGTATGAGGAGTTGGTCTCACCTCTCTTGGTTTTCCAACCTTTAGAACCAAGAGAGGTGGGACTTAGAGGTCAACTCCTCCTACTGGTTTCTCCTTAAGAGACCCACGAGCGTGTCAAGTCTGCTAATTTGCTGACAAAGCTTTTTGGATAAAGAGCGAAACGTCCTACACTTCAACTACAGAGGACAGAGGAAGACTGAGGAATCTTTGCCTACGATGTGATCGATTAACTTGGAGCACATTGCTTACTAGAACAACAATACCGCAACGTTTTCAGCTTTTAATACGATTTTGCGATGAGAATTTCCAGCAGCTTTTGAAAATGCAGGACACTGACTTTCATATAAAACAAACATTATACATTAAAAGTACTTTCATTGTTCCTTCGACCCCTTTTGGCACCCAATCTCCCAGTTGAAGTTATGGAAACATATTCATTTGTTTATTTTACAAGGAAGCTCAACACGTCAATATTTTAAGTATTTGTAGGCTTTTATTCCATTAACCTTCACACAAGTCCTAAAAAAGAACGATGTTTTTTGTATTCCCCCTCACAGCCACTTTATTTCAGCCTAATAAATATTCAACACTGTGTCACTCCTTGTGTTGTGTAGCCCAGGTGGTTCCTGACCTGCCAAAAAGGGTTTCTGCCCTGACACACTGACAGTGTGAGCACCTCGAGATGAAGGAATGGAAATGCTAGCGAGCTCTTTGAAGTAGGATGACATCTCTTTGATTTTCTTTTTTTCCCCTCCTTTTTTTCGCACGGGCCATTGGGCACAAAGACAGATCCATGACTGACATGAGATAGATGTGTCCCCTCTGCCTCTCAATGACTGACACTTATATCCTGTCATGTTACAATCTGAAAGCATTCATTAAGGAGCGACATAGCTTGATATTGTGTTTGGACAGGCTGACAATCCGACTACAGTAAAACATGCATGAATTAAAGTAGGCACAATGTAGAAGCTTACAGCAATGCGAGTGAACAATTGGGATTTGTCGGTAATGGGCAGACCAGAGATTTGTTATACAGCTTTGCTACATTTGTTCTCCTTTCCAATTTTCTTTACGTTTTGGCAGAGGCACAAACAAAAATCCAATGTTAATGGCAACAAGACACGTTGTGCTACTTTATTGATCTCCTTTCCTCAGTTTGTTCTGATGCATAGCTGTAAAGCCTTTGTAAATCAAGTCAAAACAAACATCTGAAAATACCTTTTACTAGCCTCAGGAAACCGCACGTTACACAAACACGCATAACTTTGATCCAATTTAACTTTGCCTTCTAATCATCATATTCCATACTTTTGAGCAGCTCTGAAAGTTGACCTGTTTGTTATTGTTACTGCAATGCAAACAGAGTGGTTATAGTCTAACAATGAGTACATTTAGTTGGAGAGCCAGCACGTGAGAATCTGTCTGCACGGTCAAGGATTTACATCACCCATAGGCCCATAGTTGTATGGTGCAGGCTCTACTGCCTACTAGGGCTTGAACGACTTCATAATTAGCCACAGAGACAGAGCGTATCTGTGGCTGCTGCACGTGTAGCAGCTGACCAATCAGAAGCCACTGTAGCAGCTTACCAATCAGAAGCCACTGTAGCAGCTTACCAATCAGAAGCCACTGTGGCAGCTTACCAATCAGAAGCCACTGTAGCAGCTTACCAATCAGAAGCCACTGTAGCAGCTTACCAATCAGAAGCCACTGTAGCAGCTTACCAATCAGAAGCCACTGTAGCAGCTTACCAATCAGAAGCCACTGTTGCAGTTAATATTTTGACATTTTAGCGCAAACTTCCTCAAAAGGGCGTTAGCCACTAAAACCAAGTGGCTAACGCCCCGTAGAGGTTTAACTTGTCATCTGTATCTATTCCATTTGAATTTTGTGGTTAGCTGATGAGGTAGAAGCTGTGCTGTTGGTAGAAGTTTACGTCATCAGCTCTGCCACGCCTCATCTTCCTCTCCAACGCTGTGGGATCACTCTCGCTCCTCCCCGTAGCGAGTTGAAGTTGGATAAGCGAGCACGCCTCTTTCACGGCAGATTTCAAATTTTTGGTGTGGGTGGAGTCAGGCTCTGGCACGCCTGGTTAGACCCTCTTTAAGTGTTTGCAGTAATGAGATGCAGCCGACCTACAGCACTATTTATGCAGCTTTTACTCCCAAAGGAAAATGGAAATGCATAATAGCAGAGGTTCTTCAATAACGCTTAGTCTAATGTAACCAACTGCAGTGTTATATACAGTGAAAGTCACATTAGATTTACATGAATTTAATTCCTCAACAATGTCGCACATCACCATCGCCCCAGTTTATAAAATTATGTCAAATTTAGTATTTTGTTTTCATCTTACATTTGTATGTGGTGTCCCATCAATCCGAAACTTGCACCAGCGGTGGTCAAGCCTCCAGCTCCAGGTGATTCTGACCATTAGCCTGGCTCCAGATCTGGAGATGGGTCCCTGGGCCCTTCACTGCGGCGTCGAAGGAAATACATATGCCATTTAGTGTCAATTTCTCTCTTATTTGATATCACTTTGAAGTAAAAAACAAAACAAAACAAAGAAACATGCTTGTCAGTTCTCAATATGACCAACAAGATCATATTACATTATACAAATTGCATCCTTTGGCACATTTACCTCATTCCCCATATCAAATTTCCTGTCTTTGCCCTATTCATAATAAAACATAAACAATAAACACATCGAAAGACAACGGACAAAGACAATATTTCACAATGCCTTGTAATATGTGCAGTAGTGCAATATGCAGCGCAATATCGGCTTCTGCTGCAATTAAAAGTGAACTGATGATGCATCAGTTTTCCCTTTCATTTTACAGGGACAGTTAAATTTATTGGTGCTGCTCTGACAAGGCTCGTCCACAGTCCGTCCCCTGCACAAAATCAGGCTTGACCCATAAAAGCGACTGCATTTAAATTTAATTTTGGCCACAATTTCATAATGGCCTCTAAGTCATTATATGCTTTGTTGGTTTGGAGCCGTGGAGGATATAGTAATTAGCACGGGCAGAACGAAGGCACTTTGAGTATTGCCTACCCTGAATGATAATGCTTCCAAATTGCTTCATATGTGCATGCCTCTGCTGCCAACTTTGGTTTTATCCTCGTCCTATAGCATTACCCGACTCAATTGTTCATTCAAAACCTGCTTCGGTACAATGAAGGCGTCGGAGTTTTGGCTGGCGAATGATAGTGGAACTGTGAGGCGGTCTTAAAAGTCGAGGCAGGCAAAAGTGAAAATGAAAGATTGATTAGGTGGCGAAGTGCTGGTGCCTCTCCTAAATAGCATGGCACTCTCGCCTAAATGAAGTTGAGAGATTTCAAAAAGATCTTTTAGCCGCTAAGAAAGTGGCGTCTTTGAAGTAGGCACATGTCCCGTAGGTGGTTAGTGCCCTGAGAAGCACCCAGGAATATCTTAAGCCCGACTATGACGTTGACAATTATTGGCCTCATTCATGTCCAGTTCATCCCTCTTGGATATTAATGTACAAGCTCACTGTTATTAGCCATAGAGATGTCTGAATTAAAGCTCTAGTTTCTGCTTTTCTCCGCACTGGCTTGATATTGTTACTTTAATGAACACGTCAGAGAGCTCATGTGATATTTATGGTTGTACATAATACATATGTGCACCTCACAGCAGGACCCTGATTACAAGACCGAGCCAATATGTGCATGCTGCGGGAAATCAGTCTTATGCAACTGTTACATCATGATAGAAAATGACCTTAAAATGAGCGAAATGAAGAATCTGGTGGCTTTTCTGGCCTCAGACAGTAATTGGCGTATGAACATTTGCTTTGACCACAGCTGTCAGCCGGTTCAATATACTGTAGCTGTAGACTTATCATTTGCAATATGTGCCATATCTGCCACAGCAGTTAGTAAAGTAGTATATATTCTGCTTCTCTACATGGTTTTGTAGCCCTGTAAATCCTGTTTTACTCCCAACTTGATAAATATTTAACTTCCTTATTAAAGCTAGTATTCATATCTTGTAAAAATTCAAACAAAAGAAACTGGATTTACATCTGCGGCCTCAGTTATGCAGGTCGCGCTCTTGCATCTTTTAATTTGTTTTCCCAAAGCGAAGTCACATCCAGTCGAAGCTGGATGTGACTTCCCCCGTCAGTTTTCAGCTTCTTCCTTTTCACCAACTTGGCTAATTTCATGTCTGTAACCTTTTTGAGTGTCTAGTCCCAGTAACGGGGCTAATGCTTGCATATTCGTCAACCCTTCCTTGTTACTGATGATTTGCTTTGCAATGTTTCTTATGAAGTAATCGTTGAGGCTCATGTTAAACACACTTTGGAATTAGTTTGTCTTGTTCAACCGAATGGCAAGTTGGCACTCTATTAAGTATGTGATAACTTATTTACACAACATGCAGTAATGTCAACATACCAGGCTCAAAGGAAGCCGTGTAGAAACAAAGCCATTCTTTGAAACAAACATGTTATATAAGTGAAATGATTCATTATATCTTTGTTCTGTTTTCAACACAAAGCTTTTAACCTTATTTGGCTCATGTGTGGCTTCATTAGACGATATGGGAACAATGAAAACAACATGGCAGTATTTCATAGCAAGAGAAGATGAGAATGGTAATAATCTTGATCCGATCAGGGGGTTGTGGGCTGATTTATGGTGTGAAAGCATTAGGGGATGACCTGTTTAAATACAAGACACGGTGGATGTGGCTCTAATGTTGTAGCCATTCAAGAAATTTATGTTGTTACTGGTGCATCATTTAAAATATTCATACGAGATGGCAAATATGACTCAAAAGGTGAAATTAACCTGAACAGGAAGATCATTCATGCCATTTGTTCAATTTGTTTTCTAAAAGCACAAATAAGAATTGTAATTTTTCTGTCTCTTCCTTCATCAAAATATTGTCATGCATTTTGATTTCTTTATTAGTACCTGACCCGTAGATTGCAGTGGCAGAAAGATAGGCATCTCATACAAACACACGTACCTTCAACAATTACAGTAAATAAGGATAAGGTGCAGAGTCTGCGCTGGCCTTAATGCCGTCGAGACATGTTATTATGAAACTGCTGCCGGGATAAAACTGTGGTAAATACTCCACGATGCTGACTGATGCGTGCAGAGAAAATAGTTGTGATCATTAAAACATGCAGTTGTGGCCAAAAGTATACATTTCACGTATACATTTCATAGAATATGAATGAAACCTTTATTTCAATCAGTGTGAAGCCGTTTATTTGTTTTCGCTTTTCAAATGGAAACTAGCTAAATACAGTATCCCTGATCAAAAGTTTACATATCGTGCATCTTGAAACGAACATGAATCGTTTCAGAGAGTCCGATTTCGTCAGAAAGTCCTGTATTTCAGCTGAAGTGAGTTTTTCTTTGCTCCTGGACAATTATCCTGGCAGTTGTTGAAGGTCATGTAAACGTTAGATCAGGGACATTTGAGTGGTTTCTGTTTCATTATGATTTCAAAAGAGTAAACTCAGCTCTTTGACAATAAATAGCTTCACAGAGCATTTTGACTGACAATGATTTGCATTTGTGCCATTTCCAGTTTATAATCATGACAAACTCCGGTTTCCAGTTAAAAGGTTCTCAACACAATTGAACTCAAAGGCTGATGATTCAAATAAAAAACAAAGCTACAGTTTCTGTGACGAAAACTACAAAAAATACAGTATTTGACTAAAAACAGGTATAGGAGGAATTCAACACAAAAATCTGTATCTACATCTGAAGTGTAACATTCATAATATTCAAAAACCTCAAAGAAAAAAGTCTGCTCATTTAGCTTGAAGTAGTACGAGCCCAATTACACAAACTCCGAGAACTGCATGCATGATTTATTTGTTAACTATCAGATTAAAAAATACCCATTGGCATTTCAGATGTTGATGACGGCACTTGTGGTCGTAAAAGGAAAATTACTATAAAATGTTTGAGACTGAGACTGTGACTGTGGAGGATAATTGGGGAAATTTAGAACAGGATGCACTTAAATGTTTACTCATCAAGTACAATCAGAACAGAAGTGCCGCCTGGAATCTCAAGAGCACTTCTCCATCAGGGATTAATACTTAGACTAGACGCTGGATGTGTTTCTAATGCTGACAGCAAAAAAATGGCTACTGCTGTGAACAAGAACCATGGCCAAAATCTCATCAACTGAATTGAGGTCCTCTGCCATACAAGTCGAATAAAGGCTTGACTCATTTTGCTTTTATGTTAACTTTTAGTAAATTCCTTAAGCTAAAACTAGAGCAGAACTTGATTAATTTAGAATAAGAAGTTTTACAATTTTAAACCAATAAACCATCAGTCAGTGGGGAAATGAATTATTGTAGTGTGGCACTTTATCGGCATATGTTGATGTGTGCCCACAACCACAATGCATAAATACATAAAAAGAACTTTACTTTACTATAGGCCAGCCATTCCCAAAGTCTGGATCTTCCTGGTCTGAATCGTTCCAAAGATCCCACAAAATCCAATGTTGGTCATAATCCTCCTTCTCCACGTAATTAAGGTAAAAAAAATCTTTGTTTCCCACATGTAGAAGCATAAACTACTCCAGAAACAGTCCAAATACAGCCCCAAAGCAAACGCTACTCAAATATGAGCGCAGATCTAAAGTGAAAGTTAACCAGTTAATGAGCACGTGACAGCGCTGCTTATTTGTTTACTTTGGGGTTTAACAATTTTGTTGGTTAGTATTTTGTTTATTATTGGGCATATTTTATCATTAAGCAGCTTTGGAAAGTAGGAAAGCATTACCAATTTTATTCTTTTAAAAACAGAGATCATAAAAACTGCCAAATGCTAAACATTTAAACTATTATTTTCAATAACAATAGTGACCGGAGTGCTTGGCTTAACTGCTATGGAAATGCAGACTTGTGGGGATTGACCCCCCTCAAGTGAACCGGCCCCACATGAACTGAACCAAACCGCTGCTGTGGAAAGGACCCTTTTAGGAACCAATGCTATAAGTTAATGCTCTCAAATCAAAGGGAGATTAGTTCCTGGGTTCCCCTGGACTAGACAAAGTTTTTCCCATGGAGGGCAAAATTAGGAAACGGATGGCCAAATTAGCAGGCAAAGGGTCGAATGCAATACTGTTTCACATGTAAAGATCAAATTCAAACATATCCATCTTTTACTATGCTTTAACAGTGCTTTTGAGTTAGGTACTAGTGGCAGTCTATTCAGTTACAAATGAATCAAAAATAACTACTCCTTACAAATCTAAGCACCATCTTGAGGGCCATATCAAACCCCATGAAGGGCCGAATTTGGTCCGCGGGCCCCACTTTGGGCACCCCTGGTCTAGTCTGTGCTACTGAACAAATGCAGCAAAGGATCAATCAAATCCAGAGAACCAAACTTTAAAATATGCTATACATTTTTTTTTCTTGTTATGTTCAGCATAATTACCTTTCCATGTATATTCCATTTCTCTGCACAAAGTAAACAGTCCCGGTAGTGGCACACCAAGGGTATGAGGTTATTTGTGTTTAACTTTGTGTTGATCCCACAGCTGCTGTCAGAGTGCTTCAGAGCACTGGAGCCGCTAACCATTCTCGCTGTAATTTTTCCCTCCTTAGTTACAAAGTAAAATATGCCTTCCACCTTTACAGAACCCACAGCTGTATAAATATTTATTCGTTGTGGAAGTGCTGAAGATGGTCGGCACATGGAGATACTAGAGGGTACTAGGGAGATAAGGCCTGTTTAAACTTTCATGGATTCACCAGTGTAGTAGTCTGGGGTTTGGCGCTTGCCCATGTTCCTAATGGGCATGTTGCCGATCTTGTAGTGAAAGAAGCTCATGAATTATGCAAGAAAAACAACAGAACCACGTGTCACTATTATAACTACATTGTGCACCACCCTTTTCATTTATTTTATAAGAGGTTATGGCAAGAGACGCACTCATTATGGTCCATCCTAAGCTGAACTAGGGAGAGGAGTTGGCCTTACCTCTCTGTCTATGCCGCTGGATTGTTTTGCAATTCTGGCCTATTAACACATCTACATACGTATAATCCATGAATGATTTATGATGGATAATAAAGATTACATTTATTCTGCTGGAATGTGAGGCTAAGTGTTTTGTATTAAACTAAAGGCAGCAGTTAGATGTGAGAAAACGCAAGAGGATGCATTTTATACACACACACCAGGCCTGGTATGTTTTTCTTGTCTAGTCACAAGCGGATGTGATATTTTCTTCCGTATTCATCCCTTTGAGTGTGGGAATGCACAGAAAGGGGAGTTGGATGTCTAAAATGTAGCGAACGTATGAGACAGTCTTGATCTATATTTAATGAGGCATGTGGTGAAATTTGCCAATAGTGACTAATGGATGGAAAAGTTACTTTGAAACATTTTGCTTTGAGTTAACTGTGAAAAACATGTATCAATAAAGTCTGTAGTTCTGGAGGTTCTATTTTAATAAACATTAAACATATCCTTGAAGCTGATGTGGCTTTTTCTCATCTCGCACGCTAAAGACGAGTATATGGAACGTTAAACTTGACTGCATACTAATGCGCCACAATCTTAATTGGACACACATTTGATTGATGCGTTACATGATGATTATCACAGCAAATAAATTAATGGAACAACCAGAGCTGAAAACTAGTTTGTTTGTTTGTTCTACACCACAGCATTTCTGTAACTATTATTTTACAAGCTAAGATTCTTCAGTCTTCATCTGTACTCTGTAGTTGAAGTGTAGGACGTTTCGCTCCTCATCCAAAGAACGTCATCAGCATAGAGCCGAATTGACACGCTCGTGGGTCTTTTAAGAAGAAACCAGTAGGAGGAGTTAACAAGTCCCACCTCTCTTGGTTCTAAAGGTTGGAAAAACATCGTGGCCCTTCACACCTATTGCTGCCCGTTACCTTTCTATTGACTTACCATAGGCTTTGTTCGCAGGCTGTTCATACTTTTCTATGGCCCTGCTCTGGCCACTGGCCCATCTTCATTAGCATGACATAGGGATGGTTTCAGTCTAAGGATGCTGTTGTAGATTGGTGCTAAATAAAATCTAAGTCCTCCATTGCGGTTCATGGATGGATTCTCTTTTTTAACAAATATAGCTTTTACTCCACACTCATTTGACCTTTGAGATGGCTCCTGTTGTGATATTCAGACATGCAAACGCAGAAGGTATGAAAAAGGTGACAAACAAAACAAAAGTTGGGGGGGTCCCCCAGACATTTTTTGATTTTAATGGTGCAATTTGGTGCATTCTCATGCATTTTAACAGACCAATAGGTAAAAAAAAAAATTCCAGTGTCAACTCACTCAAAATGTTTTTGTTTATAATTTTAATTATAGTAATATTAGTATTATCTTAAGTATCATACTAAATCTTTGGTGTAGATCATTAGCTCGTGTTTGTCACTCAGTGTCAGTGGATCACAGCAATAAGTAGAAGTACAATCTGTGACTGGACATTCATGAAGGTAATTACATTCAGAAACTAAAAACACACATAAGGTCACCACTGCTTTTTGGGAATACTACTCTTTAATTAGGCTGTTAGTAATACTTTTAAAATTGATAATAAAGCTGTGTTTTAAAAAGAGTGCAAATAATTATAACCTGATATTTATTTTAATTCTAATAAAATACATTTAGGCTCCTAAAGCACCTCATGTGTATATTATAATGAATCTACACACACTGCCAAGACAGACAGTACAGTGGGGAGTGAAACACAGAGTCCTGGATTAGACCCTGTTTAGTCCGGGTTTGGTCCTGGCACAGACCTTGTATAGACCTGATGTAGTCCTGATTTAGTCCTGGTTTACCTTTATCAGGGCTGGAGTCTGTTGTTTTAAAGTAAGTACGATGTCCAGAAAAAGTTTTAATGCCGTATTTCTGCCTTCTGTTCATCACATGCGCTGCCCGTGTACTTGATTCTGATTGGCTGATGACGGCATGGCGTCGGGTTATAAAACAGGAGGGGAGGGGGGAGCTCAGGGAGTCACAGCAGAGAGAAAGAGAGAGACGGCAGAGCGCGTAGAAGAGTTTAACTTTGCGCCATGCTTTGTGCTGAGCTCTGGTGAAATTAATACTGGGGCGCTACAGACCAATACTGTGCCCCATTGTCTCGCAGTTAGACGATCAATCAATCAATCAAAACTGTATTTATAAAGCACTTTTCATACAAAATGCAGCTCAAAGCGCTTTACAGATTAAAAACACATTACAACAGATCATTCAATTACACCCCCACCCCCCCC
>OMNZ01110508.1:20989-37217 GCA_900303255.1 Lesueurigobius sanzi
TCTGGTTTGCAAAATGTGACAATTTCAAGTGGCCAAGATTTTGCACCACATGGCAGAAATGAAAGGCCAAGAACCAGGCTGAAGGATATTCTAGAGGGATTGGCATAACAAGAACAAAAGGATTTAGGATCTTTTGTTTCAGATACAGTTTTGAAAAGACTTAATCTTCCTTTTATTTCAGCCGAACAACAGGGAATTGTAGTGTTTTATGTTTTTTTTTTTTTTTTTTTTTTTAAATGAGGGGTTTTCATGAACACTATGGGTGCTGAATAAATTGAGAGAAATCCTTTGTATCAAAGGCTAAAGAACTAGTGCTCAGGTGGTCTACAATCAAGTAATAACACAAAAACTGAAAGAGGTTTTCCTTCTTTGCTTATTACTCACTTGTCTCTGCTTGAGGATTCTGTTTTGATTGCCCTAGCTGATCTGACGAAAGTAGATTTAGAAAAACTTTAACCAGTACTAAAGTCTGGTTTGCAAAATGTGACAATTTCAAGTGGCCAAGATTTTGCACCACATGGCAGAAATGAAAGGCCAAGAACCAGGCTGAAGGATATTCTAGAGGGATTGGCATAACAGCTCCTCTTGTGGTGTGCTGAAAGCTGCTTTGAACTATGAGATGGAGGGACAACAACCACCTGGGAGGCCAAGGGAGAGATGGACAAATGTGATGACAGAATATTTGGCCAGCCGAGGCATCACTGTGGGGCTGGCGAGGAGATTGAGGAGCCTGGAGAAGAGCCATTGCACTTCCAAACTCAAATAGGAAACAAAGGGACAAACATGATTGTGATGATACTGGGGGAGTGTTCTAATGTTTGGTTTCTGATCTAACTGAGAATTGTAGCGTGAATGACAAGAAGTCAGTGGTCCTTATGGTCAGCAAGGGCTAGTATTGGTCCAATACAATTTTTCCCCGTCCGATCCGAAACTTAGCCTTAGAGTAGTCGCCGATTCTGAGTACCTGGCCGATACCACTGCATGTGACCACAAAACCTGTGAAAACACCCAGCATTTACCGTACCTTTCGTGTCCTGATTTTAACAACCCAATAATCCCGTAGATGCAGTCAATGCACAAACTCTTCTAACCGTGCCTAACTTAAAGCTCCGAAACAAGACTTAAGCCTCCGCAGTTGGTAGCTGGCTGTGTCCGATCCTTCTCTCGCTCTCTCTGCCCACTCTGCCGGCATGTTGTGGTCTGCAGTCCGCATGATATATGGATTTCGCCAGCCCACGGAGGGTAAACAACTCGGCACTGCACCCGATCGCCACAAATCACATTTTCAACACCATGCCGCTGTCCTCCAGCCTCATCAGAGACCAATCAATGCAAGTGCTTCCCACCAGGGCGCACAGACACAGACAAGTGCCAGTTTCATTAAACATGATTGGGACATATCTCAGTGCTGTTGATGACTTATTGTGAGAGCTGCAGACACCTCTGGGTAGCAATTAAATAGCTTGTGATGTTGAGTCTGCGGTGATCAGTATTTTGGGGACATAACAGAATCCACACTGGATTCTGGCACTGGGCTAATCTAGGCGCTAAGCTAACGTCTCTAATGACAGTTGTTGTGCTATGGACTATGATAGAATGGCATTTGTTCATATTTTTAACAGGTTAATTTGCATATTTTTGAGACACAAGTGATGAGTTCATGAACAGCACAAGGGTTGGTGCTAGATGGTAGGATTGGGAGGGACGGTCTCATCGAACTCTAGACAGTAGCAAAATTCTAGCTGGTTTGGCTATATCTAATCTGGACAGAAATTGTACTCAAACAGTCCAGACAGCTTTGGTTTGAACAGGAATGGTAAAGTTTCGTGGAACTAGGATATGTAGGGCAGGGCTTAATTGAATTTTAATCGAATCTCGATTTTAAAAAAGGTCAATTATGATAATCGCGTGGTGAGCTTTATTCGTCAAGCCAACTGGCCAATCCATCTGCAGAAAAGAAAACATACTGTACTTCTCACCAGCAATTACAAGTCTAGTCCAGCAGATTTCTGTAAATACTCAGTTGTTTCCAGTTAACCTAAATGGTTGATTCCATAGCGTCCACATAATCAATCCAGCTTCGTAAGTAGTAGTACTCTTGATGTTGAAAAAATTACCTGGCAGTTTCTCCCAAATATTGGAGCACTAAGGGGCATTTCTTTCGGATTTCTACTCCAATGGAAAAGGTATAGGCCAGAGATGCTTTTCTAACAATTGTTAGAACTTAAACTAACACTAGCTGTTGCAATCTTGCGTTGTTTCTTCAAACACTTTCACTTTTGTGCATTCTCTGCACATGTTTTTTGTATTGTCCCTGTCCATATGAGAGCTGTGTGGTATCCTGTAGCTACTGTGTGGGAAGGGAAGTGCCCATTTCTGTTTCTGTAGTTGAAAGTAATCAGTTAGCACGCTTTTATAGTGTTACAACAGAATCGGGCCCGTGCCCCGCAATCTGTATAATCACCACTACAATCGTTATTTATTTATTATTTAAACAAAAATCGAATATCGAAAATCAAAATCATTCAATCTGGGGAAAATAATCAAGATTGTTTTTTTTTCATAATTGCCCAGCCTAGGATGTGGTAACTTATAGTTAGGCCTTGCAAAGGTCAGTTTGTATTCATGCCAACAGACTCATAACCTTGCGCAGCAAGATGTATTCTCACGAGATTTGTGATTTCACAAATTTGAGGATACATCTTGAAAGGCTCCAATCCCTTACGATCGGGCTCGACTCCAAAAGCTGCGGGACCAATGACGTGCCTCAATTGGGGTTTAAGGCGGGACATGGTGCTATGACGATACGCTCTACCGCTGATTATGGTAGGCGGCTACCATCGGGCGCTTCAACCAATTATCTTCAAGTACTGCTTGTAATGGTCCCTCCTTTTCCCGACTGGATTGTACGAGAGCCTTTCCAGATTGATAATGCGTAGAACTCAAATCAGAGAGATACGCATATCAAAACATGCCAGGTTAACAGACTCATGGGTCTATTCAAAATCACACTGCAACTCTCAAAGTTGTCAACGGTCACTATCCAGTCAAGCAGATTCATAACCCAGCGCAGGTGACAAAAAGTGTATTTAAAATTTTTAAATACAGTAATATAAGCCTGCTGCTGAAGAAATTATTGTTGCTGACAAAACCTGTCCTCAACACATAAAAACCCAGAATTATGGCCACTCGAGAACCTTTTTGACCGTCTTGCCTCAAATATCAGCCCAGATAGTACTTCTCAACAGGGAGCGGTAGCGTTAACATTTGCACCCTTTTTGTCAATATAGTTTTGATCCATCAACAGCCGCTTTAAAATAAACAGCAATGGTTTTTGTAAAGGTTTTCGGATATTTGTTTAAAGGGTTTTTTTCCACAAACTTTAATTTCAGGCTAAGTTCAAAAGTCACTGACACCCTTTTAATGTAGATCAGCCCTTGTTATGAGCTTGTCTGACCAACTGCACCTTGCCCTTGGGCCTAATCCCAAGATCTCACCAGCTTTTGTTCATAAACATAACAAAACGTTTCCACCAAATTCCACCTTGTTTATCTATCCCATAATTTATTTGCCCAAAAGCCCATATATTTACAAGACTGCAAGTTTTTGTTTTACTAGGAGCTTGCCAGATCCTGCTTAATATATTTGTACAGCTGCTCCGTTTTCAGGAGGCTTTCCACATAAACATTCATTTTGTGATTGACTGGCCCTGTGGATCAGCTGCTTCTTACTTACTCTAGTGTTAGTCTCCTTGCAGCCGGGAAAAGCGGAGTCGCTTCACCCGTGATTTTCAAATATGCCTTCTCAGAAATGGTTTGGATCCCCATCGGTTAAAGGGCATGTTACTTAAGTATCAAGCTACAGTAATTCATTACGTCTCCCCAAAGCTGTTAGTTAAGTTGTTGATCTTGAAACCCCCCTGCGCCACTTCCTTCTTCCACCTGTGCTACCAGCCTTAAAATAGCAACAAAATAAAGCATCAAAAATAACATGTGTCCTTATAATCATCTTGTGTTCATCTTATTTCGGACAGGACAGAGTAAACTCATGCTGTACCCCTGACATAGATGGTAATGGGAATGCCATTACTAGAGGAAATAGTGATTAATTGCAAAGGCCAAAACAGTTATGAACTATTACTTGTAAATGTTGTCTCCATCACTGTTCGCCTTCAACGGAGCTGGCCAATTCATGATTTGCCCGTCTACTCTTTCCAATATTAGGTTGTATTCACGTGACATCACAAGAGTTCTCGCCTTAGCTTTTTGCTGATTTCTCTGTCATTCATGGGCCAAGCCACATAAAACAAAAACTGTCACAAATTTCAATTTCTTCTCTGTCAGCACATGTGAACTAAGGCCTACAGTGGTGACAATATGCAGAAACATGTGCGATGTAGGCCAGTAGAAAGGACTTTCAGCCATAAGAATAATATGGCAAATTTGTGAATCCATAAAATCCAAACAAAAAAGTTTAACATTTGTCAATATTTTTGTATTGGCACCTTCCCTCCAACTGAAATAGAATTATGTAAGGTGAACGCAACCTATAAGTGGGACCTCATTATTCAGCTTTGACATATTTTAACTTCATGAGTGATTCCAAGGGTACTCAAGATCTAACGGAGTCTTATAGCAGCATCTTGCAGTATAACAAAAAGGAAGCCAAGTTCCTGGTTAGCAGATCAGCACTAAGCTCAATCCCTCCTGTATGAATAAGCCTAACAGTGTTAGATACAACAGGATCCACTAAAGGCTTTGCTCTCTGTGTGCAGAATGAGTTATAATGAAATAGTCCAAACGAAGGAAAAATAAACTTCAGAAAATAATCTTGCAATGACCTTTGGTTGTTCACTGCTGAATGAATGTAAGTTTTAAATTAAATACTTCTAGAGTTTTCTTAGTTTATTGTACCTCTTTACCTGTCCACTAGGAATGGACTGTTTGAGTGGAAATTGTTATTTTAGACTCGAGGCAATGTTTCAACACGTTTTGAATGAATGAATATCCCTTTTTTCCCTCTCAAGGCCACTACAGCAGTAAACTGTCGGATTGATTTTTCTGTTAGTACAGTGTAGATTAATCATGAGAGTTGGGACAATATATAAGAAGTAAATGGTTAATGAGTGTAGGATGGTTGTAAGCCCCCTCAACGTGCTGGCCACAGGGTGTACCACTCTTAAAGCCCAAGGTTACTCAGACAGTTTCCAATCCTCCAAGCTCTAAAAGCCAGCAGCGCTGTGCATTTAGTTTGTAACTTTAGGTTGTGGTGTAAGGCTGTGTTTTCTGATAAAAATGATGGTTTGAACCTCGCCACTGTCTGAACTCGCAGAGTTAAAAACATGGAAGAATCTCCTCTGTGTGCTGGATACATTTCAGATGGATGAAAGACCTATTGAGTAGCATTTTCCAAATCATTTGGCTTCACTGTTTGTCAGTGATACTGTGTATTTTGGCCTGCCGTTGATACGTGACTTTTTCCTGAGGCTCCAGTGAATGTGGCTTTGTGCCGATGTTCTCCTGCCTCAGGTCTCTTCTGCTCCACTGATTTTCTCCTCTGTATTTTTCTGCTACAGCTGAAAGAGCAGCAGCTTCTCACCTCTGGCCACTAGCTGACCAATGTAAAAGAGTGTTTTATTTCAAAACAGTGTTAAGAGTTATATACAGTATCTGCTGTTATTTGTAAATAACACAACAATAAGAAATGTAGATTTTGTTATAACTATGGATTTTTATAATAACAATAACATATGGTATTATTATTTTATATAATACATGATAATAATAAAGCTAGCAAAAATGTAAATGTAAGTAAAAGGAGTAGTATTTTTCAGCGTTTCATATAATGATGATGCAAAAGAAAGAGTTTTGCCAGTAAATGGCAAAGTTCTTAATGTATTCTCTATAAGGACCTATGCAAGTAGATTCAAAATGAGTGAGTTTTACCTTGAAACCCTGGCCAGCTGTGTCTCCACATCACACAAGAGGCAGGAGGAGGAGTGCAAGTCCGGGACACTGTGCTTCTCATTGTCAAACAGCCCCCTCCTCTGCTCACAGCCTGCTACACTGTCGGCTCCGGGGCTGGCTCAGGTGAAGGGAACTGTGTGCACAAATATGGATTCTTAGTGAATTGATTTCTGACACAAGTTGTGATAATAACACTGGCTTCACAATCGATATCGGAGCTCATGCAAATGCAGACTTTCAGTATTTAGCAGAGCAGAAAGTATTAGAGCAGTGCTTCTCAAAGTTTCATCTCATAAAGAATATTTAATCTCTCTCATAAAAACCTCATAAAAAATGAACTAGCTGCCTCCACACTGGAAAAACTAATCTGGAAATAGGTTTAATTTTCTCGCAATGAGAATATTTGGACCTTGATTTGAACAGGTGAGTAAAATGATCTGCCAAAGGAAGCATTTTTTTCAGTAAAAACATCTAATTTTATCTAGAATAACTCAAAATGAGGGGTAATAATCTTATTCCTTTTGGAGATTCTTTACTTGGCAAGTCAGAAATACTCTTTGGGGTCAAATATACTTAATTCTAGTCATTTTAGCTCATCAAGATGTATATTTTTTGGTAATGCAGGCCTATATAACAACAAATCAGGACTAAACTGGGTCTTAAAAGGGTCTGGAATAGATTGAACTAAATAAGCAAATCATAATCAAATACAATATGAAACTCATTTGATATAGCCCTGTTACGGATGAATAAATCACATAGTATCTGTTTTAATATGTTTGCCAGCCTCTGTGTGTCCATGTGTGAAAGGCAAACCGCTCACCTGTGTTTGTGCTAATGCGATGAGCGGAGACCAGGGGTGGCTCTCCTGTGCAGACTGAGTCCCCCGTCTCTGTGTGTCATGGACGACTGCTGGAGCCCACTGTAGCATCTGCCGCGGACTGCTCAGGGAGACGACACCAGCGTGAGATGTTCAGACGCTCCTTTATACTCCGCATGTAAAACAGTGACACCGTAAGCTTTCATGCAAATTGTCGAGATGTGGTTTCACAAAATGTTAAAATTCATTGGGTTTAATCGATCTTTCAAGTGGTTCAATGTAATGTAAAAAGTACACCCACTTATTACTCTTACTATTTTATTATACATAGCAAAAATTTTAAAATAAAAAGTATTTTTGCACTTAAGGAAAAACATCTCATTGCAATTGGATAATAATACATCGAAATTTACTTGAAATTAAACACTTATTTTAAGTGCAAAAATACTCAGCAAATTGACTGATTATTTTACTTACCTACTCAAATCAAGGGCAACTATTCTTTTACATATAACTTTTTAGAATACTTTTTGCAGTGTAACAACTCCAACAATAATAGCCTATATGTCCCCTCTGACCAACACCAACCACTCACTCTCTCATCACATAAGTAAGTTGGGTAAAGTGTCTTGCCCAAGGACAGCAGTCTGCACCTGCAGGAGCCGAAATTCTAACCATCAACCCTCCAATTATTAAACGACCCGCTCTACTATCTTCGGTTGTTATTGTAATGCTCAGACAGCACTGTAATTGTTGGCTAATGATCCCGGCATCAACAGCCTCTTAGTCTTAAACCAGAGGTGGACGGCAGCATATTGAAGTGTACATGGAGGGCCAAAGACCTGGATCAATCCTGATTTAGGCCTCCTTTTAGTCTAATTTTAGCACTGGTTTGGA
This sequence comes from Lesueurigobius sanzi, assembly GCA_900303255.1. NCBI lineage: Eukaryota > Metazoa > Chordata > Actinopteri > Gobiiformes > Gobiidae > Lesueurigobius > Lesueurigobius sanzi. The sequence continues at coordinate 28,673 of OMNZ01110508.1, forward strand.
CATAATCCAGGATTAGACCTGATTTGGTCCTTGTTTTTAACCCTAGCTTCGACCTGGTTTAGACTAGACTGGGTTAGGGTTGGTTTAGTCCTAGAATAAACCTGGTTTAGACCTGGATCAGTTCTGGTTTATTTTTAGATCTTGATTTGGTCCTGTTTTAATCCTAGTTCAGACCTACTTTTAGTCCTGTTTTAGAATGTTTAATCATAGTTTAGTCCTGGTTTAGACCTGGTTTAGTCCTGATTTAGACCTGGATTAGTTCTGGTTTATTTTTAGATTAGACCATACAGGTATTTATTTGTTTGTGTAGGTTCTCAGTCGTACAGGAGTTGTCCTACGATACAGGCATTTAGTTCTTGAATAGTCCATTGTCCTGGGTAAAGTTTTGTATAGTTCTTGTTTAATCATAGTTTAGTCCTGGTTTAGACCGGTTTAGACCTGGTTTAATCCTGGTTTAGACCTACTTTTAGTCCTTTTTAGAACTGGTTTGGACCTGCTTTAAGCCAGGATTCAACCTGGTCTTGTCCTTGTTTTAGTCCTGTATTTCTTAGCTTTTAATTGTGTAGAATTGTTAAACTTGCAGAAAAAGGATAACCTCTGGTGATGTGTGCCAATTCAACAAGAAGTTTGTGGGCCACCAAAAATTGGTCTGAGGGCCGTAGTTGGCCCCCAGGCAGCACTTTGGGCACCCAGGTCTTAAACTGATGTGGACAGGCTTCCATTTCTGCACATCCATCTGCCATTGTGTGTGCGCGGTGGCCTGGCAGCTGTCACTACAGGCCCTGACAGGGTCGGACACTGCGCTTAGTGCCTTGTCTGTGGCTCCCAGGCGGCACTGCAAGTGTTTTGTAGTCATAACACACTGGCTTTGAAGAGATCCAGTGGGGAAGCCACAAATTGCCCGTTGAGAAAAAATGCCAAAAGCCAAGTGGATTGGAGATGAATGGTGTAGAATGATAGGATTAGCCACCCTTCTCAGCGGGTTCATGCCAAGGCGGCTCGGAGCTTTCATTGCACCCAAAACGTTTTCCTGCAATGATATCTGACACGTGCATATTCACATGAGGAAAGGTGAAAGCTCCTGCTAGGTAATCTGGTTAGCGCCACAGGTACGGCACATGGGAGCAAATAATAGCAGTGGGACCACATTGTGTTGATGCAGTGTCGTTGGACTTTAAGTAAACACTGTGGATGGATGGATGTCTTGTTGTGTGCACCTTAGAAAACACTGCCAATAGCTTTCAAATATTCATTTATTTACACCTGTCAGAGTCCTTCAATAAATGAGTTTTTCTTGTGAAAATTTCCATTGCTAAATACCCGAGCTGACAAATCCATTCTCTTCTTCTTGGCCCGCCTTTCAACGTGTAAATAAGTTTAACGATCGCGCCTCTATTAATGTAGTAGGTCAGTGGTAATATTGGGAAATGTGTTTTTATTGCTGTACTTGAGCACCCTGAAGGCTCTTTGTCATTATTTATGTTCCCAAATACTACAATATCAAACTTAATGACTTTGTTCTCCAACCTATTCCATTTTGGTATTGTGCCGACTCCCCCAAGTGATTAATTAATTCTCATTTATGTACTGAACACATCGTGCCCAAACTTCCTCTTATCCTATTGCGCTCTCTCTCTCTTTCTCTTATCCTATTGCACTCTCTCTCTCTTTCTCTCTCTGTCTCTCTCCGTCTCTCTCTCTCTCTCCCTCTCGCCCTCTCGCTCCCTTTCTCTCATGAATTATTGTCCTTTAGTGCGGCAGATTCCGGATTCAATTATATAATAGCTTGGAGGATACGGTTTTGATACTTGGACTGGCTTTCTGATCAGAATGTATGCCACTAATTGGGGCAGATTATTGAAGAGCGTTGACTGATCTGCTTACAAAACGCCACTGCTTCTGAAAAGGTTGCATGATCTCGTCTGAATATGAATGAATTGCACGTGCGTGTGTGTGTGCGCACCGAGCAATTCTGAATTTCGCTAGCATTGGTTGGCTTTGGTCAGTTTGTTTTTAATCTGTGGGTAAGTTTAGCATTTAGCCCTGAACTACATACAGCCCATGGTTAAAGGCACTATACCTGATTTTTATCCTAGTACTGGAATTTAATTATTTTCATCCTCCTAAATTGTAAGTATAGACATTTGTGGAAAAGCAGGCTACTTTTCTTGCATTTCTGTGACTATAAGCCTAAAAAGTGATCCTGCTAGTTGTGAAAATTTCTAATATATCATGAAATATTGTGATCATTATTGTTGCATCTGAGCTCATGGGCAGACAGAAAAAGTTATACATTATTATTTATTAGTGTGTCTTTTGTTCTTTCTTTGTGCCATTGTCGCTGCATACAAATTAGGGACGCAACAATTCACTTTATTCACGATTCTTTTTTCAAGTTCTTTTTTCAAATATTTATTTTTATATTTTGCAGAAGCAGAATTTACTCAAAACAGAATTACACTATCTGCTGTACTGTATCAAAAATACATTCCAGTCCAAAATATTCAAGTACTCATCTCTTATAGAAGATACTGTACTAAGGTGCTCGATTCATAGTGAACATATTTGTGTATTGATTTGAAGTGGGCCTATTGAAGGATTCAATATAATCGTAGGCCAAGATTCTTCAGTCTTCATCTGTACGTTTCGATCTGAGTCCAAAGATCTTCCTCAGCGAATAAAGACTTAAACACGCTCGTGGGTCTCTGAAGAACCAAGCACTCATTGGAGGACAGTGAAGATAAGGTTTTATCGAAAGAAAGTAGATGGTTTGAGAGAGGTGTCAAAGAGGCCATATTTGTTAAAAAAGAGAATTATTCTGTCCTCCCTACACGTCTGTGTGAAGTTCGGCAGATAGCGACCAGACTTGAAAGGAAAACAATGTGGGATGACTTTGGGCCATGTTTATTGCTCCCTTCAAATGACCATGTAAAACTGCAAAAATAAACAAACACAGAAAACAGCAGTGAGTCTCTGTGTACATACATCAAGAATACACCACAAACATTCCCAAAAATGCCTGCAACCATGCAGCCAACACAAGGTATGTCCCAAATTTACACTGAAAAAGTCTGCTAGCCTAGCTGCGGCTAATTATCATATTAGCGTCACAATCGCGGCTCCAAAAACACAACCCACAGGCTCAACCCTGCACAGAACACCAGCCAACAACACAAACTTACAGGTATACACTCCCAAAAGGTCCGTGGAAGACACGCTACACAATTCTTTAAGCACACACAGTGAGAAACGTCTGCCCTTGGCTCATGGCTTTGCAGAAAAACAAAGATGGCTGCCGAACAACTTCCTTTAGTAACGAGCTGGCCACAAGAGGGCAGTGTAGCACTGCAAGTCCCCAGGGGACAGCACAAGAATCAATCCATGAATCGCAATGGAGGACTTAGGTTTAAGTTGGATCCAGTCTACAACAACATACTGAGACAGAAACTGGTTTACAATAACAACCTTAGACAGAAACCATCTCAATGTCATGCTAATGAGCCTGGACTACTGGGCAGAGCAGGGCCATAGGGAAGTGTCAACAGCCTTAGGACTTAACCCAGGGTCTGACAATAGAGCGGTAACGAGCCATATTAAATATGAATAGGCTAAGATGTTTTCCAACCTTTAGTACCAAGAGAAGGAGGTTAACTCCTCCTTCTGGTTTGCTCTTAAGAGACCGACGAGCGTGTTGAAGTCTTTATTCGCTGAGGAAGACCTTTGGACTAAGATCGAAACGTCCACTTCAACTACAGTGTACAGTTGAAGACTGAAGAATGTTGGCCTACTCCTGTACGACTGAGAACCTACACAGACGATTCACTATAATATTGACAATTGTATCATGTATGTCATTGTTTACCGTAGTAAGTTTTAGCAGAGGAGGCAAGTTTAGTTCACTCGTGCACAAATTAGCCCTCACAGTTGTTTCCCGTGGCCTATTTCCATGCACTGTACCTACATCGACCAGGAAAAGGTTAATTAGACTGAAGCTTTCCAAAAGGTCACGTCGCCATTTAAATTAGTCACTGCTGTTTGTCTGATCCAAATCATTGGCAACACTGGGCCAATTAACTCCAATTACACTCAGTGTGTGTGCGTGTGAGTGCCGCTACCCAGTTTAAGGTAATGACCAATGAAACCCCAATTACCCCGGCACCTTGATCCGGAAGTTTCTGAGAGGTGGGGCTTCTGGTCTTAAAGATATGACAGCCTTCACAAATCATCTTCCCCTGACTTTCTTCCCGACTCCTCCAGGGAAGATGGGGGAAGATTATGAGAGGTGAAATATTATGATATGTAAAATTTGACATTTCCGCACACACCTCGAGAGGGGTAATCACGGTTGATGGGGATTGAAGAGGTAATCTCAGGAGTGCCCGTGTGGAGTGGGGCTGGATGCTAGTGTCTTGATTACAAGCACAAGAAGCCTATCATGAAAAATGCTTCTCCGATGAGCGCTTCTCCAGCCCGGTGTTATGTGATGTGAAATGGCAGCAGGTCCACTGAAGATCGCTGTGTTTACAAAGACTATCAAAGGCTATTACAATAAAGAGTGAGACAATGCAGGTGGAAAGGTTGCAACATGACTTACTTAGATATTGTTTTGAAAGTGTAGCTTACATGCATTACAGTATAAAAAAAACATGTAAAACACATCAATCACTCACTAAAACTGAAATCCGTCTGACACGAACTTCCCTGAACTTTCCGTGCTGCCATTGGAAATGTTACAAAAACCGAGAAAAACAAGATAATGGTAATGCTTCCTTTTGTATCCAGGTGCCAATTTATGGACATAATTTGACCTAGTGAAATAAACAGCTTAATTCCGACATGAGCAAAGTGCACCTTATTCTCAAGCCCTGATACCGTCTCAGGCATAGCTCCGGGTTTGCTCTCTTCTCTTCTCTGGTTGCCGGTTTGTCTTCCTCTCTGCAGCTGTATCTGGCTGTGAGGGGCTCAGAGATGGAGGATTTGTGAATTTCGATGAGGGCACCGTCTGAGAATAGCAGCGACAGCCTGCGCCTGACTGAGGGACTGTCACCGGGAGCCGTTGATTAAACAGATGTCGCTCCTGCCGCACACCGCAAGACAAAAAAAACATAACCATGAATTAATTAAGCACACTTTAAGGAAGTTAGATATGCATAAAAACAACAAAGACTGTTCTGCATGGATTCACGACAGGAGAGAAGAATTTTACACAATATGGTTGAATGAATCCTAAACATATATCACAGACTTTACTTCACTAAGTTTTCTTTCCTTTATTTGACAAGCTTTTCTGTTAAAAGTCTAGTTGAAAGAAATTCCCATAACCAAGGCCTTCCAACAGTTGTCTCGTGTCTGAGCATGAGCTCTCCATCAATAGAGCATCAGGTAAATTACCTTGAAGAAATGTCTGTTCTTATCTCAAGGCCACCTGAAGCTTGTCCTCCTCGGTCACATTTTTGTCGATCTCGTCTATAACCTACGTCGTTTGGATTATATTAACTCCTAGATTGCAAAGCCTGATTTTTCATTAGTACAACAATGTATAGGTTGCGTTCCTGTGACATCACAACATTCTATTGAGCCTATAGTTTAAAATGGGTGAGGTGGAGGCCAGCTGAAAATTATGCACTGTTAACTATGGTGACCTTTAAAATCCAGAAATTTCTAGTCTTAGTTTATTGCCAATTTCTCTGTCATTCCTGGATCAATCCAGCTGAAACAAAAACTGTCACAAAGTGCAATGTCTTCTCTGTCAGCACATATGAACTAAGGTCTAATTGTTTTCTCATAAAGGCGTCCAAAAGTGGTGACAGTATTCAAAAACATGTGCGTGATGTTAGCCAATAGAAAGGACTTTCAGCCATAAGAATAATATTTGTTGGACATTTCTCTCCATAGAGTTGTATTGGCACCTGCCCTCCAACTGAAATATAATTCTAGCCCAATCTATTGAGTGTTCATGTCCCCAGGTCCTGTACGGATGACAAGAAAACCTATTCATCCAGAGTCTCCAGCCTTTTCTTTGCAGCTCCAGGGGCCTGATTTACTAAGCATTTTCATATATTCAAAAGCGATAGTGTGTGCTAAAGTGGACCAAAAAGCGGGTGCAGTTCAGATTCTTGTCTCTCATTGATGACACTTATGCAGCACTAATAATATTAATAGTTTCTAATAATGAATCAGGTGCAACATGCTATAGAGGACTAATTTTAAATAAAACTTAATTTAAATCAGTATTGTTATGATATACACGGCCAGGCCACCCAAAAAGTTGCTCCCTGGATGTGGACTTGCTGAGGTCAGGGCTTTGGGGGGGATGTCTGGTCTGCTGCTGTATTACCGGTGAGTGATGGAGTACATTATAACTAACAGATTTGTGTGCACAAATGTTGGCGATGATTAGATGGATTCCGCCTTGTGTACACTGCGGGGATTTGGACAATGCTGCTGTTCAGCCCGAGCTTGAAGTCGGGAGCCCCGAGGCAGGCACTTCTCTGTCACATCACTCGACAAGAGGAAATCTCAGGAAGGAGACGGCACACGGACACAGGCAGCGTTCTGCTTTGAAGCCGCCTAAACCAAACCGGCACGCGGGGCTATTGGCGTGGAGCAGTCGTCCTTGCGCTCGCCACCATCTGTTCGGAGTTTCACTTAAAACTTAAAACTCCTCAGCCATCAAACGGTTCCAGCACAACCTCATAATGTTTCTTCCCTGATCAAAGATGTCGCGCTAAGGAGGAGGATGTCTCACAACTTGGCACTTGTTCTTAAACGAGACAGCAATCTTCAAATGGCGATGGCTTACAGTCAATCTCATTGGAATGAGTTCTTCTTTATGCTATTGCGTCTGCCAGTGAGGTTAGGTTTATGCAGCTGGTGTTCTCTTTGTTGGCAGGACATGTTTTTAAAAAATTGCTAATTTTAAATGAACTTGTTACAGTATTTGAAAATATTCATTGATACATATACTCCAAACCAACTCTAAAATCAAACCAAAATTAGTATATTGCTTTTCAAGGACATGCATGCAGTAGTAGTCCTTGGTGGTTGGTTAAACTTCACACCAATAATAATGAAAGAAATATGAACTAGGACACGGAGAACCTCTGAAACGGTAATAGGCCTAGCTTGCAATGGTGAATTTACAGTTGTGCTTAGTGATGGGAATTATAGCTCTTTTAGGGAGTGTTTGGGACTGTGGCTCATTTTTATATTGATTTTAAAAATGTATGCCAGTCAGATAACTCACATTATCAAAGATAGAGTTTTACCCTCAGAAAAACGTGTATGTGGAAAGAATGTGGGACACAACTAGTGAAAAGAGGCTACAACTGTCTGTCAAATCTTTTTTTTTTGTTTTTAAGTGAAGAGAAATACATTTTATTGAACACGAATTCAAAAATGAAAGGTTAAAGTAGCAAAAAGTTTATTTTTAAAAGGTTTCCTCATCCACCTCATATTTTTCAATACCCTTTATTTAGTTTTTTTTAAAATTTTTAATATATATATATATAATGAAGAAAACAACAACGAAGCAAAGAAAAACACACAACAGGACAAAACTAAACAAAACTAAAGGGGGCACTGCTCCAAACGTCCTTGGCTAAAAGAGGCCCATTTCGACCAGTACTGATAGTACAAATGTTCTCAAAATGAGGCTACCTTCAGACGGAAAAGTGCCGTTTCGTTTTCACTCTTAACTCCACGTTTAGACGGCCCTTTCTGAGTGATATCTGCATTTAAATGGCTGTGCAAAACTGTGAGAAATGTCACATTTATTTCTGTTGTCGCCTGGTAACATCACTAGTTACTTAATTTACCCGTGTATTTTAACATGAGTACAGCGGAATTAGTCTATAATAGCATAAATAAAGCAACAGTGGCACAGATAAAGTAGCTAATAACTGTCCCTGATGGTCAGACGTTGATCTTGTCGGCGCAGAGTTACATGAGTTGTTGCTGCAGGACCTCATCACAATAAAGCTGTTCCGCTCGCTGGAATATTGGGGACTTTCATTTTGAAGTGCCAAAGGAAGCATTTAGTTGCTCTTAGCAAAATTTGATATTTCTTCAGTGGATAGTTTCTATTTTGTTCCTCTGTGCCGTGGATTACTTTTCAAGACTTTTTCTTCACCGTGCATTGGCGTACTCTGGGATGGTGATGGGATGGTGTCTGGGATGGTGCAGACAAAACAGAAAGCTCGGGACATCGCGGGGGTAAGTCCCAGCTCTCTCTTCCCCCTCTTCCCCCACCGCTCGGAGCAACACTACCAAATGCGCCTGCGCAACAGTGCCGAGAAACACAGTTTTGCGCTTTGAGCCCTTTACACGGTGACGCCAGAGCGGATCGTTTTGCAGTTTTCCACTCTGGAGGGTGGTTTCACTTTTTTCCGTTTTCAAGCCCCCAAAACGCCGTTACCGTCTAAACGGCATGGACATCCGATGAAATGTTTTACGCTATTGTGTAAAGTGCCCCTTAGTCTCAAAATAACAGTCAATCTCTCTATAGAGTGGATCTCCTCAATGATTTCCCCGACCTGTTCCACTC